>BMAO01025734.1:0-74569 GCA_019973975.1 Trichonephila clavata
CACGCCCCTTCATTTCAAAACAAAAGACACTTGCTACTTTTTAAGCCTCATCAAATATTTTAAATTGATTAAAAGGATTTATTTTGATCCGTAACTTGTTCAGGAAAGAAGTGAAGTGAATAATTGTAGCTGGTTTGCTTACTTTCTGGAAACTCGCGTGTTGTTTTTTACCTCTTCAAATATTTACGAATTTCTGCTATTGGAAACATTGTTTCTATCAAAACATTTTTAACATGCTTTGGTTTAATAATAAAACGAAAGTTTGGAAACAAAGGTACAAAACCCAAACTTTCCAGAAATTAAATGCGTCATAAGTCAGAATAATGAATTCAAATTATACATGAATAATTCAACTTTAAAAGCTAAGTTAAATAAAGAGTATGTTTCCTTTTTAGATTCATTTGAAAGTTTTTTTGAAATAATTGACATTCTTCTGTTTTCTTGTGCTTTGAAACCACATTTATTATAAATAAATGTAAAAAACAAGGTATTCATATAAATTTTGGTCACCAAATCCAAAGTTTGGTTCTAAAGTTGTTGACATGTTGTGACTTTTGTGATGTTATTCAAACATTTCTTAATACCAGGTTTACTAAAACAGTAGTTAATCAAAAAAGATACAAAATTATATGAAGTAAACACTGGGCTTTCATATGCTATTATTTTTATTGGAAAAGAGAAGCAACTGCGAAAATATTTTGTAGAGTTATGAATTGTCACGTCCACCAAAGTGGTTTTACGAGTTCATGCATGCATTAAATAACACGACACAGAAAGTAGCCAGTCTATGGTATTATATATATAACTGCTGTCGAAATAATATCCTTTAATAATGCAAGTCCTAATGTACCAGTGTTTGTCTATGGTATTTGGCAAAAAAGGGATCATGTTTCTCTGAATGGTATTACAGCAGTTAGTGTGAACACTGGGAAAGTTGTTGATGCCAAAAAACTATAGAGGAAATACTCAAGTAATTTTAACGGCAATGTACATAACATTGAGTGTTCGGCAGATTACTTCGGAAGTAGTAGGGAGATGAAAGTTGAAGGTGCACTTTGTATTTTCCATTGCTCATTGGCACGGCACAATTTACGATACACAAATTACGATTTACTAATTGCGACAAAATATTTGGGTGATGAGGACTTTAAAGCATACAAAGCAGTTTTAGAATCTTAACCTTAGAAAGATGTCAACATTAAAACATTAGAATGTGTTGGGTCATGTTGAGAAAAGGATGGAGATATGACAGGGCATTAAAATCAAAATTAAAGGCAAAAATCTTGAGGACAAAAAATCTCTAGGAGGTCATTATAGATTAACAGATGCAGGAATAGACAAATTGTAAAGATACTATGTTTCGTGTGGCTATTTGAAGCAACTCAGAAAACTTGTCAGCCATGATGTAAACTATTTGGGCTATATTTTTTTCATAAACTCTCCACAGATTTGAAAATACGACACGGCTTTTGCCCCATGGGAGGTGATTCGTGGTGTGAATATAATAGTTTCATACTGAAAGGGACACATATAAGCTTAAAACAACTCACCTATTGCAATTAGCAATTGCATTAAGAAAGTATTTAGAGATTTCTCTAGTCTTGAACTTTTATTTAGGTGCTTTCACGTTAAAACTTAAAATTTCAATGAAACCTTAAATTGTATTTGATTTATAGTTCCAAAAACTGTATTTATACAATTAGGAACTTAAAAAACTATAGTATTTGAAGCTACATTTTTATGCAATCAAGGTTTCATTACCAAATTAAAAGTTTTAGATGTATTAAACATTCAAACCCTGGATTTTACAAATGTCGAGCGTTGGAAGAAATAGATCATGCGCATATTAAGAAAGCGAAATAGGCAGTTTTACAATGAACCAAAGAAGCTAGAACTAAAAACAAACAATTAAAATGTAGACAAGAAGATGATCTTGCATATGATACCAGAAATCCAAGTTGTGGTTCTGGTACATATTAGTTAATAGTAAATTTTTACTTTAAATCACTATTCTCAAAAGTGTAAATTTCAACACAAAAGGAACATTTTGAAAAATCTACTTAATTTATAGCTTTGAAACTTTGCACATACGTTAACACTATGCAAATAAATATTTTAATGAGATATTTTGTCAAAAAAATTATTCAAAAAAATTTTATGGATTAAAATGTACAAGAATTTTCATCGTTTAATAATTTTGACGTGTTACTCCACATATGAATTTTTTTCAAAAAAAACTAATCAAAATTTTGAAAAATGCTCTCAATAAAATAATAAAAACAATACAATAAATTTACACAAAAAAATTCATGACTGTACAACTTGTCAATTTTCAAAAATGTTCCTTAAATTTGGTCATTTTTAACATTACGGAGATAGGGAAAAGGCTGCGTGAAGTGACCCCTTAAAAAAATTTAAGAAAAATATTTTTCTCATTAATTTAAATACAAATAATTGAAAATAGTGAATCAAACCGTCAAAATAATCATCAAAAATATAATTTATTTACATAAATGTAAAAACAAATTGAATGGCAACAAACCGAAACTTCTAGATATTGAGATTCCATACCTAGAAGTTTCGGTTTTCATAAAAACCCTAAATTCAAAATTTCTGGTAATATTCTCCAATAGTTACGAAATATTTAAGGTTAAGGGGACACAGTACGATTCAATTGACAAAAATTGGCCAAAAAATAAATAATAATTTTTTGATCCTAAATTATTCTTTATATACTTTTCTATAACCTCACAAAATTTCAAAGCTCTAAACTTGAAAGACGCGGAATTATATGATAGTTTTTACGTTCGTTTTTACTCACATCCTGGCAAATTAAAACTTTAAACTTACTTATCTCAGAGAAAAATAAAATAACTAGTTTGTCTTCATTTAAAATGTTAAGGCTTTTTTTTTACTGTGCCTAATGCTTTGAATTTTTTTCTACCTATTGCTAATAGTACATGTAACAAAAGTTGGAATGCATTTTTGGATCAAAGCAATACTTATTTTTTTTAAAAATAATTGAACTCAGAATTTATACATTTTTTAAGGAATTTTCAATAAGCTTTCATAAAAAGAAGTATTGTAAGAATACCAATCATGTTATCGCAAAACCCATACCAACTTTTGTTATACATAGTTTGATGTACTTGTAAATCAAATTTCATTGATGTACGTAAATTTGTGTAGGAGGAGTAGCATTTTAAAATTTCTTCAAAAATTTTAAGTTTCTTTCCTTAAAAAAATTAAATGACTAGCTTTTTATGAAATTTTGAGCACAAAATTTGTTTTACATTGTATATACACATAGGAGTCAACCAAAACAATTTTGAAAATCCTTAAATTAAAAATTTTTGTGTAAATCGTACCGTGTCACCTTAAATTTACATCGGAAAAAAGAGGTGATATATCAATTTATAATAATTAATTTTCGATACATTTATATCATACAGTATCTTTTAAAATGTTAAAAATGTTTTTAGTCACATTTGTTTTTTCGCTAGTTCACTACACATATTTTTCACTAAAAATTCACATCACAAATTAGATGGCAGGAGACCTCAAGAATTTTATTCGAGCGTTCTCCATTCGCTCTCTTTCTCTATACACACTGCACCCTCTCGCGACAAATATTCACTTGCTATTTGGGGCGTCGGTCGCAAGAATTATTTGCACAACACTTAACAACATATTCGGAGGAAATGAAGTAATATATAGTCCAAAAACTTGGTCTGAATCTCAGGAAACATTTGGAACTAATAATTGAGCGTGTGTGTGATTTTTTTTAAAGTTCAAGACATGGACTATTTAGACCACTGTCTACCTAGTTTTGCAACAAAAAAAAACCCGGATTACTTAATGAGAACATTTATTATTGTGGACTTAATTAATTATTTAAAACAATTATATTAATTTCGTTTTGAGTTATTAACAGCGACATCAATTTTATTTTGATGAGGTAAAAATTAAGAAGGTTTTTAAGAATTTTCTAGTTTTTTTTTTCATGATTGTATCCTTCCAAAATATTTATGAGCTAAACAAATAATTCATTAATTCCAGACCTTACCTCGCCTTTTGTAACAGATAATAAAATTTATACTCATTTTATATTACTTCAATATTTTTAAACTTACGAAAGAAGCAATAAAATGGAGATAAAACTACATGAGATGTATTTCTGAACATTTTTCAATATATTTATTCAATGTGATTGCTTTTAGGTAATTTATTTCGTAGTAATTAGGTTTTTTTTTAAAAAAAAGGCACTTGTTTTGTAGTTATTTCCAAGAGAATCATTTTCCCCCAAAAAATTGTTGCTGTAATTTAATAGAAAGTTTTTGTATATTTCATACCTTCAAGGGGAGTACAACTTGATTTTTGTCTTCTATGAAATGGGTATCAAGAATTAAAAACAGTATTATACTGATTAAACACACACACACACACAATCATTGTAAATATTTCCTACATAAAAACTCAACACATATTCCATGCTTCTTTGAGTCTAATGACAGTTAGAACATTATTATTATTTTTTTATTTCTGACAAACAATGCATAGAAATAAAAAAAAACTGTATTCTTATTTTTTAAAAATTACATAAAACTAATTATATAGTACTAAAAAAGTAATGCTAAATTAGAGAAAAAGAGGTTCTAAAAGCCTTTGCTTTATCTGCATTCGAAGGCAAACGTTTTGAAATATGTTTGAAACACCAAATTAAGTGCTTATTTTTCTCTATGATACCATAATTAAATCAATGATGATATTCTAAAATGAAAATTTGCAAATAGTATAACTTTTTGCAAAACGATCGATTACTATTTTAGCTTTTAATTTTCCTCTTAGTCTAGCCGCTTTCGTGCTTGCTATTTGCATATTGTTCACTGGGCAGACAGAACCGATACAAAATAGACGTACATTATGACAGCATGGCGCTTCTGAAGTAGCTTACCCTCATAAATTAAACATACAGTAGCTATATTAAAACCTTGTGATATAACCATTAATTTTATTAACAAGATGCCTAACCATACAATTTCGAATTCATCATAGGTACTCCTATCCTAGCCATTGTGGACAAGAGTCGTGATGTGATTGTAAAATAGACTCTTTATAAATCTTTATCTAGTTTAATCTTCAAGTAACGCAATATATCAATGTTCAATCAGGCAACAACAGGGAATGATTTAATGTTTTTTAAATCGATTGATTAGTCCTATCTGTCTTATCAGTGAAGACATCACTCTCTGATTTGCAAGTTAATAGAGTTATGCTTCTTCAGTTATTCACATTCTTTTTTTTATTTGAATCATATTAAAGTGAAGAAACTGATGTCTATATATAAAGCATAATTCAAATAGGTTTGGCATATAACACGTGAAACCATAAGTTTACGTTAAATTAAACCGGCATCAATCTAAGATTCAAATTCTGCTAAGTGGTACACTTCGGCGTGAAAATTAACCTTTTGCATATTGATGCAGGGATCAAGTCTATTCGGGCTAACATGTATATAAATCAGAGAAATTTACGCCTGTTTTAATTTTAATATGTATTACTCTAGCATTATCTCGAAATTAAGTTGAATCTATCGTTCGGAAATCGCTGTCATGTACAGAAGAAACTTTTTTTTTTTTCAAAATGGAAGCGGTTTCCAATCAGAGACAATAAAATGTCCATTAACCTCTCAATTATGAATGTGTGAGATATTTTACTATAAGAGTTTTTTATTTATAAATAACTTTTACTAAGAATTATCCCTTGCCTTATGATGTGCTTTAATTTTCAAAAGTTAAAAACAAAGAAAAATTTATTTAGTTCTGATATCTTTTATATCAACTATTATTTTTTTTTTGTTCATGTTCAGTTTGGAAGAACTTCTCATCCTCTTCCATTTTCAAATGAGAATTAAGTTCCTTCTTCCTAGATTTGTATAAATTGAAAAAAAATAATAAGAGAATAATTGATATCTCTAGTTATTTCTTATTACAAAATATAGAATAGTTGGTGTAAAGAATACTCAAAAATCAAACAATGGAATAGAAAGAAAAAAATGTCTTGTGTTTTCAAAAACATGTATTAATTTGAAACTGTTTTATCAAAAATTACCCAGGGATGAATTTAATTCACATATAATTACGTTTTAAAAGATTATGTAACAAATTAAGTAACGATTTGCTACATTTCTATTTTAGTAATTCAGAAAAAAAATGTCCGAAATTATGCAAAATTTTTAAGGGACAAAAATCAACTTCACTATATTTTTGAATATCGCTTAAAATTATTTTATAACAGACAAAACATTTCATTCTTCAAAACATTTCAAAATACATACGATAAATGTTAAATGTTTCATCTAAAAAAATAATTTGATAAAATTCAACATATTATGAAAAAATAATAAATTTTATTTATTGCAAGGAGAATATACGTATTTCTTAATCTCTTGCTTTAAATGAAAATGAAAAAATAAATATTTATTTTAAGTTTGTGTGTTTACATATCTGCAAGGGACTAAAAATATAAAAAAAATTCAGAACAGAAATTATTGTGTGTGTATTTTTGTCTGTAACAACAAAGATGAGATTTATTTTCACAAACTAATAAAGAATAAAAATTATCCCATGCATGTTTTGTATGTAAGTCGTTTTCTTTGAATGTGGTAAGTCCATTTTTTTATTATATGTGTGGAGATATTAAACTCATTCAAAGTAAGTATATTTGGGATTTCGTTAACTACGTAAATTTATATTGAAAAAAGGATGAAAATTTTGAAGAATTTTTTGGTGATAGATTAAAAGTTCATAGCAGATTGCACATTCTAATCTATAGTAACTAACTTTTTATCAGAAATGAACTGGCATCACTTTGAAAGAAAACGGCCCATATATAGATTTTAAAAAATACAATATATATAGTATATATATGTCACTAAATATATATATACAATGCAGTCTATTAATTCAATTCCTACTATTATAGTTCACTCTCTCACTATATATATATATATATATATATATGGAAAAAAAATTTTATATAAAAATTAGAACATAACAGGGGGAAAAGAAAAAGAAAAAAAATTAAGATCAAATCTAATGAAATACAAATAAGAATCTAGCGAGTCAAAATGCAATTCGACTTAGAACCGAATAAGTGGGGTTAAACTAGTTGAAGGTGCCAACCTTCCCCCTTGCAACTCGGTAGGAAAGACCAAAATAAAATAAATAGAAATTTAAAGTATACAAAATCCAAAATATAAAAAATCCAAAGTATAAAAAATCTCATAGAAATATGAAAGAACAACCGACTACTATTAAGCAAAAATTCCCAAAATGTTAAGCAGAAAAATATCAAAGAATTACCAGTAAAAGGATCTTCAAAAAGATTTTAAAACTTCTGAAAACTTCTTGAAATTTGAACAGGATATATATATATATATATATATATATATATATGCTGTTCAAATTTTCAATCGTTAATAAAATATTTTTTTCCCTCCACATTCAAGTTCAGATACATTTTTTTTTAATTTGTAGTGGATTACACTGTCATTAATTAAATTTAAAGCTGAGTAAATAGTAACGTAAAAGCATTCACTGTGTTCCTGTAGTGCAATGGATAGAGCGTTGAACTTCTCATCCAAAGGCCGTAGGTTTGAATCCTTCTTGGGATGGCCTAATTTCTGAGAATGTGATTTCTTTTTACTATACTATGATATTAAAATAATTAAATTTAATTGTTGAATAAAAATAGTAACTAACAAAACAAAAAAACAAATAGTCCAACACCGTATATAGAAAGGAAAATGGAAAATTGCAAGGAAAACCACTTTTTCTATTTTTTCACTTAATATATTTTGATTCTGTCATATGTACATACATATTATATTATTTGTAACTATTTAATTTAAAGTAACTAAAATTTTTCTTTGTTGATCTAAGTAGAAATTGACTTAAATTTTTTTTTTTATATAACTTGTTTAAATATTATTATTTTATTGAAGTGGGAGCAAAACAGTCTGGATTTTAAAGTAACAACTGTAAGTTATAGGTAATTGGATGCTTTACTTCCAAAGATTGATTTGCAGCATGGGTATAATACACGTTATATCTATAGGGGGTTCAAAGTATCTACGAGGCATGACGTGGATGTGCACAGTGCCAACTCAAGTGTGTTAACCCCATGCCTCATCTGACTGTGTCTCAAAATTACGAGGTCCAGTGGCTGTGGCTAATGGACTTCTGTGTAAAACAGAATTAGAGAATCGGAAGTACTCAATGTCTGCAGTAGCCGAAAAGCCATGACTTTGAATTAGTGCGATCGAGTCATCGTTCTAGTGAATTTCCATTATGTGCAACGACTGATGCATAGTAAATCTGTTGAGATTCCTAGTTCTCAAGTTAGCGGAGCATGGTTGTGGAGAGAGCGGTGCCGACTCACATGTCGACATCGTCATCTGATCGTGGTTCAGAATTAAGTATTGGCTTTGATTCGCAGTTAGAAATGTGTTACAAAATAAATTATGAATCTATCATTCGAATTATTATAACTTATCTTTGTGTAGATGCTTTCCTTGAATAAATCTTTGCCAACCTTTAAATCATGAAAATAGGTTTGTAATGAACTAGCTGGTATACCTGTTCTTTGCGCGGGCGAGTTGAAAAATTAAACAATACAGATAGAAGGACAAAGAAGATTTTAATGAGTTAATTTTACGTAAATTGCAAATTAAACAAAAAAAAACTTTTTTGAATATCTCAGCTGAACCAAAAAAACCCTATTTGTTAAATTTAGTCTGAAGGTCTAATAGTTGATAAAAAAGATTTTTTTTTATTTATAACACCCCGTAACTCCTTTTTGTGGGTTGATTTTTGAAAACACCTTCCTAAGCTAAACTCTGCTCACAAAGTAACGCATTAATACAAATTCTGTGTCATGAACGCTTAAAATAATGTAAATAATCTATATCTGGATGTGTACTACGTTAATATTACTTTCTGTTGTATTAATTTTATGTTAAAATTATAATATTCCCAAGCAACGCCGTTCCTGACATTATAATGGCGGTTCAATGGAAACATAGCGAAATGATGGTGATTAAGCCTTGGCTTCATTTTTGGTGGCCAACGATGCGGAAGGTACTTTGCTGTAAAGCCACCTGGTGGGGATATGCAATAAAGAGGATAGGACAAAAACCTTCTCCACGAAAAAATATGCCAATTTTCACAGTGATCAGTTGAACGGTTGTTGAGTGGGAAGCGATTCATATATACAAACATCCATTTATATATAGAGAGAAAGAGATTATGGTTTTTTTTATACTTACGTATATATCATTGACCAACTCCGTCAAATAAAAAAATGTTGCTATGAGCTGTGATATGTAGCCAATAGTGAAAAACTGTTCCCGTTAATGTTAAAGAATAATACTTTTGTTCGAGCAGGCTCGAAAAAAAAGACCATTTTTTATATGTTCTTTTATTCTAGTGCATGTTCGAAAATAAAACAATGTTTATAATTTATTTATTAATATTATTATTATTTGATTTGATTTATGCTATTATTATTTTACTGGCCGCTATATCCTAGTGGATATGGTCAAGATCTCGTGGGGGAACTGTGGCGGGTTTGAATCCTGGTGCCACTGACAATCTTCCCAGTAGTGGGATCCGATGCACTTTAAATCTGTTGAGGCTCAATGCCCTCCCGTTGGTGCGGTGTGATAGTTAGAAGAGGGAGGCGCCAGCTCAGGTGTCGTCCTCATCCCTTGACCAATATTTTGAGGTTCATTGTCAATACCCCTCACGTTGCTTTGCAGTGGATGTTAATATAACTTACTTTACGGAAATGTATCCAGTTTAAAATACGTAAGTACTCGATAGACTAAGGCAGCGTTTCTCAAACTGTGGGGCGTGATAATTCTACTAGGGGGTCGCGATTAAATTGAAAAGTTGAAAACAAAAGATTATTTTAAAAAGTTGTTAATTTACTGGAAGTATAAGCAAACAAAATACATTCTGACATAATAATAAACCAAATACACATTTACACTCTGATATAATACACTTATAAATGCATCAGTACTGCACAATGTATTTTATTAGTTTAACAATACTAAGTAAAGAACAAGTTTAATAATTACCAGGAACCCCAAGGGCTTGTCATATATTAAACTATATGCGAAAATTAACACTTATCTTGATAATTTGTACGGTTTATAATTAATCCCTTAACTGCCGATTAAAAGTTACGCGATTTGCACCCCCAATGCAATCGTTTTCCACGCAGACGCTCGAATGTCATGTATTGGGGAGAGGGAGAGAAAAGGAATAAATAAGGAAATCCTCTGAAAGAAGTAAATTCTTCGCAAACACAGTCAATATCTTTTTTTTTCCATTTCAAAGCCTTCTGAGTAATTTTATGGATAGCAGTGGACAGAAAAGATCGTACTTCGGAAGAACGTATATAAACGTCCGGGGCAATTAAAACATTGGCTGTGCGAGACGTTTACATACGCTGGTGGCACTTACGAGGTTAAAGTCGCATTGTAGTTTTGTTTTAAAGTATAGTGTTATTGAATTCAATACATTGTTATTGTATGGAGAGAGGCGCGACGAAAATTGTGATTGAATATTGGGTTGTAAACATATAAAGTTTGGGTACTAAGGGTTTTAGAAAAATGGCGAAACAATAAATGTCGTGAATTTCCAAGACAGTATTTAGATTCGTACGTATATGAACTTATGTGATGTCGTCTACATCAGCGTTTCTCAAACTGTGACGACTAGGAAGCGTGATGACTCTACGAGGGGGTGTGAGCATAATGAAAAGTCAAAAACATATCATTATTTTAAAAAAAATATATTAATTTACTGAAAGTAAACAAACAAAATGCATTCTCACATAATAATAAATAAAATTTACATTTACACTTATACATGTATCTGTACTGTACAATGTATTTATAATAATTAATTTATATATATATAAATACCAAGTTTAAAAAAAAGTTTAATAATTACCAGTAACCCCATGAGCTTTTCATATATATAAAATTCTATACAAAAATTAATACTTTTTAATAATTTGTTCTGTTTATAAATAACTTCTTAACTGCCGATTTAAAAGTTAGGTGAATCGCTCCCCAATGCCTTCGTTTTCCACGTAGGAGCGCTTATGTAATATATCGGGGGGTATGGAAGAAAAGGAATTAGAATAAGTAAATCTTTCGTAAACACTGTCAATGTCCTTTTATTGCATACCAAAGCCTTCGCAATAATTTGATGGATAACAGTGCACACAGAAAAGATCGTCTTTCAGAAAAACGTATATATACGTCCGGGAAATGTTAAACACTGGTTCAACGAGACGTATATATACGCCAGCGGCAAGAAATTAAAGTCGTATTGTGGCTTTAGCATCAAAGTATTTTTTTTTGGAATTTCTGCATTGTTATTTGTATGGAAGGGGGGCGCAAGGAAAATTATGATTGAACTTTGGGTCGCAAATATTTAAAGTTCGAGAAGCACTGGCCTACATAAAGAAAACGACTCAATTGTCGCGATTTTGAAAGCAATTTTGGCGTTTGGGCCTGCTGAATAATCTAGTTACTAAGATCTTTCGTTTATTTCAGGAGTACGTGCTTTATATCAAACCAGCACACCAGCCAGTTATTACTAGCACAGACAAAATTGAGAATACACCTTACTTTTACTTAAAAAATTCAACTTTCAATATAAATACCACATTACCGAGAAGTGAAAGCTTGTTTCTATTTTTACACCTAACAAATGGTTTTTAATTTAAAGTAAAAATAAAGAGTAATCACACAATGGAACACTTCTAAATTGAAAAGTTTCTGAAGCATTTTTAATAAACCTAAGTAGATTTTTGCCTTAAAAATTGAGAATACATTTATGAAAAAATATGTTTAACTATCGCGAAATATTTTCTACTTAACTACTAATTTGCATAATCCTACCTAAAGCCACATTTCAACAGTCATTTTAATGTGATTTAGTTTGTTGTTTGAAAACTTAAAGCCAAACTTTTAATTGGAAAAGGGCTCTTCGAACATGAACCAGTATTTTGATGTAAGGAAATTCGTATTGAGATTATTTTAAATTAAAAGAAGAATGATATAGTAAGAGAAATAGCTAAAATAATTGGTAAAAGCCACACTTGTGTCCAGCAAATCATTAAAAAATTTTAAAATGATGCATTGATTGAAAATAAAGGTAGAAGAGGAAGGAAAGATATTCGGAATGGATGTCACAAAAAGGAAACTTTTTTTTTTGAAAAAAATCAAGATTGATCCTAAGTGCAGTCAAATTTGCTGCAGATTCTTCTCAAATTGTAAGCAAAAGTGTAAGTGCTAAAATTGTGTTAAATGTAATTAGACAAGCTGTATATAAAAGTCGAATAGTTAGAAAGAAACTGTACATCAGCTTGCAGAGTCAGAAGCGTATGCAGATGGCAAAAACTCCTCAAAGACAAATAACTTTTGGAAGAAAGTTATATATATTTAGTGATGAAAGTAAATTCAACATTTTTGGCACTTATGGCAGTCACACCGAAAGCCCACTATTCCTTTGGATCTAAAAATTTTATGTTGCATTTCAACACGGTGGTGACTCCATCATGGTTTGGGGTTGTATGGCTTAATCTGGGGTAGAAAATTTAGCTTTTATGGATGGCATTATGAACCATAGGGTTTTCTCGTGCTTTGCAACTATCCAAATGAAAAAGCTGAAAATTTAGATTTAGATCGAAATTTCATTTTCAGCAGGACAACGACACCAAATACACGGTACGTAACGTCAAAATATATATATATATATAAGGGGCTTTTTTCATTACAAACAGCAGTTACCTACCTCCACAGTCTTCCGACATCAATGCTATTGAAAATTTATATGTCACACTCTAAACCGCGGTTGAAGAAAAATTAGAATAAACCCCATTTAATACAAGAAGCAAGGAGAGAATGGAGTAAATTATCTTCAAATACTACCAAAAAGTTGGTCGAATCGGGCACCACTATGTTTTAAAAGCGATTATAAAAACCAAAGGACTTGTAACTATATACAGACACTTTCTTTCAGTGCGAGATATAACAAAAAATTCATTGGTTTATATTCTCAATTTTTTTTAGATAAAAATCCGCACATATGTCTGTTCATTTAAAATGCTTTTGAAACTTTGCATTTTTGAAATTTTCCGTTTATTATTCTTTATTTTAACCTTAAATTAAACCATTTGTTATTTGCAAACATAAAAACATGTTTGCATTTTTAGTAGTGTATTATTTACATGGAAAGTTAAATTAATCAAACAAAAGAAAGATGTACCCTCGATTGTTTCGGCCCCACTGCAAATACACAGTTCTTAATTCCTAATATTTGTTAATTTACTTTTTAATGGTCTAATACTGAAAAAGCATGCGTGGAGATTGGTTTCCGCACATTCTGGGAAACGATGGCAGTA
Source organism: Trichonephila clavata (assembly GCA_019973975.1). Taxonomy (NCBI): domain Eukaryota; kingdom Metazoa; phylum Arthropoda; class Arachnida; order Araneae; family Nephilidae; genus Trichonephila; species Trichonephila clavata. The sequence goes on from BMAO01025734.1 coordinate 13,489, forward strand.
TTTGGTGATATTTTTTTTTATTTGGCAATGTCTTGATATTGCAAAATTGATCATTGATAAAATATATACCGCAAAATCCGGCGTATAGCGCTCACTTCTTCTTTCAAGCTGCCTTTTTTCATTTTAAGGTATTTTCGCCGTATAAACGCGCACCCCCTTTTTTTTACGAAGGAACGTAAGCAATGCTTTTATGTTTCAAACCATTTTTTTCGAGGTATTAACACCAGAATTTTGAAAAAATAGCATATTTCTAGAAAAACAACAACAACCTTTTAAGTACATAAGGTATGGCATTTCTTTTAAATTAACAGTATTCCTTTTCTGTGCACATCTCTTTTTTTTTTGAAGCTATAATTTTTATACCCAGCGTATAACGCGCACTCATAATTTTCGATCTTATTTTTTTGTGTTAAAAGTACGCGTTATATGCCAGATTTTATGGTATTGAATAATTTTTGGATTGAAACGTAAAAATAGAAAATTGAAAATATTAGTTAATAGTTTCCATATATATATATACGGAAACTATTAACTAATATTTTTAACTATTCAATTTTCTGTTCTGTGGCTAAATCTATTCTATCATGACTATAGTTATCTTAGGTATATAACTATTTTTTCTATATTTTTGTAATGTATATATATATATATATATATAATGAAAGTATAAATTATTTTATACCTTGTTTCTTTGTAGTATCTAGAAGTACATTTTTCTTAAATAAATCAGAAACTCTGCAGTACGCTGTTTAGTGTATTTTATTTATACTCGAGACATTTTCATGGGCTAATGTGTTGTGGGAACTAATATAAATCTGAAACGTTTTATTTAATTGAACCTCATTTTAAAATAGTATTATGTCGAAGTTTTGGATGTTAAGTACCATTCAAACATCATTTTTACTCGTATGACGTAAATGCATGAAAGTTGAGAGATGTAATAACAATTACCAAACGAATGATATTGCAAGACTCTGGCAAGATAGAATCAAAATTAATGGTTCAACTACCGAAACTGCTCCTCACTCATACGAAGGACACAGTTTGTTAACCAACCTGTCATCTGTAAGAATTTTCAGTTTTGTTACCATAAAAAAACAGTGAACCTTCTCTGATTATTTCTACTCACACTTAAGGGCAAACAAAGAAAAACTTCATCATTTAATAGTAAAAAAAAAAAATTCCTGATCTCGGTAGTAAAATTGTCAATTTCCTTAATGAAAGTGTGAAGAATCACCGTCTTAAGTGAACCAAACATCTCTCACTTTTTTTCTCTGTTTCTGGTGAAACTGTCGGAAAAAAAGAAACAGTAATTTACATTTCAGGCCTACTAGTGCATGACCATCAAATGATCTCAAATAAAAATAACAGAAAGAAAGAAAATCAAAGATAATGATTGGTAAAAAATAAAATAGGGGGATGAGAGAAAGATTTTTAATTCACTGATATCGTACCCACGAAATTGAAGTGGTCATGCTAAGATGCCTTCCACAACTCACTTGAGGAAATTACGATTTTCTTTATTTTTTTTTTATTTTCTCAATGCTCTCAGTCCCTTCAAAAAGCTAAAAAGCTCACCGAGACATAGAATTTTCCATTATTATACTCTAGATTCGAGGGTGAACGCACGTTGCCTTTCATTCCAGGCGACTACGAGGAAAAACTTCATTTGGAAATTAATGAATGGGCACGGATTTTTTTATCCGAAACTTCGTTAACACTTACCCTCTCCCCCATCTTTATAATAATGAAAATGATTTTGTGATATGTAAGAAAATCAAGTCTTTGTTCTCATCTGATAATGATGATAGAATTGTGCCGGGGAAAAAAGAAACAATTTGTTTCTTTTTATTTTCATTCAAGTGTTGGAAAGTATTATTTGATTCTTTTTCTAAGTTTAGATGTATCTGACTCAGTGAACATTGAAATATTCGGGCTCAGTATTCACACACATTTTCAAATATGTGTTGCTTTCCTCTTCGAAGATATTTATTTTTTGGTGGGGAAGTAAAACATTTTTTCCCACTCTGTGAAAAAAAATGCATTATTTCAGTGCTTCTCAAACTTTCAATATTCGTGCCCTAATATTCAGTAACAATTTTCATCGCCACCCCCCTTCCCCCTCCATACAACAAAAATGTATTGCATTCAATAATACTATACTTTGACGCTTAAGGTACAATACAACTTCAATCTCTTTAGTGCCACCGGCTTATACAAATGTCTCGCACAGCCAAAGCATTGATTTTCTGGACATATATATACGTCTTTTCCGAAGTACGATCTTTTCTATGCAATGATATCCATAAAATTATTCCGAAGGCTTTGGAATTCAGTAAAAGGATCTTAACTTTTATTGCATAGGATCTGCTTATTTATTCCTACCCCCCCCCCCAATACATCACATACGCGCGCCTACGTGGAAAACGGCTGCATTGAGGAGTGAATTGCGTAACATTTAATAGGCAGTTAAGGGATTAATTATAAACCGTACAAATTATAAAGGTAAGTAATTATCACACTTGTTTTTAACTTAGTATTGTTAAATTAATTATAAAATATATTGTACGGACTGATACATTTATAAGTGTATTTTATCAGTATAATTGTTTTTGATTTTGGAATATCCGAATGTATTTGTTCGTTTACTTAGAGTAAATTAATACTTTTTTAAAATAATTCTTTGTTTTCGACTTTTCAGTATGCTCGCGTCCTCTTCGTAGACTTATCACGTCTCCCTAGGGTTGACAAACGCCCCCAATAGTTTGACAAACGCTGCATTATCTAGTAATATCAAATACAGTGAAAATCACTTAACACGAAACTGAAGGGACTGAAATATATTTTCGTGTTAAAAAGGATATTACAAAAAAAAACATATATCAATAAAATTAATTATATTAGAGTTTATTTTATTTACATAGATACATATATAAGCTTATATTTAATAAAAATCATTAAAGCAAAAACATACATAAAAATTTTAAAAACTTAATACAAATATTCATTTTTTTTTTTTTTTTTGAAAAACAAAACATTTATTGAGTTTTTAGAAAATAATATGATATTTTTCTTTGCATTGTCTTATTTAGCATCAAATTGTTCGATATCGTCCATTTTGTTATTCATTTCACTACTGGTATGTGCGTCTAAGTAACTGCACGTACTTTCCATGATGTTCCTCGTTTCGGACGACGTGGGAACATGAGCTGCATTAGTCATTCATTTTTGTCACGAAATCTGCATCAAAGATATTTTTTGAGCTTTGAACAAACTCCAAAATGTTTTTTTTATGTTTAGAACTGTGCGCATATATTATCATCATCTACTGCCGTGAATTCTTCCAATGATACAGTAGGACAGTGCAATCTGGTGGTGTATTCCATATTTCGTTCATTCCCAGAAGAGAAATCTTTCCACGTTAAACGATTTTTGTTTCTTATTAAGGAGACTTAGCATGTTAAAAATCTTGTGTTTTTATTTAGTTATATTCTTTATATTATTGTCTTTTGATTGATTTATCACTTTTGCATGTTTGAAAACTAAAAGTTGGAAAAAACTGCAAATGAAAAATGTAAGCAAAAAATTAGGGAATTCGTCCATGCGTTTTTTTAGGAAAAAAAAAACTTCTTTATAAAGAGAAAAGCTATTTTAAAAAGTGAAATAATAACTAAAATAAAAGAAGGTGGTGCAAACAAAGCAGGATGTTTCTGAAGTATTACTTTAGCGTAATTTCCATTCTTTTGAAAAGTGTGCATGTATATTTTTTTAATTAAGGCATTTTGCATTAATAATTTTATAATTTCAGTTCATATTCATCATATTTTTTCATAAAAATATAATATTTCAATATTATGGGAAGCAAAAAACTTTAAAATTTCTGTTATGACAAAAAAAAAAAAAAAATTAACATTTCCTTGAGTTTTCTTGTGCAATTAAAATTCTCTAAAAAAGGATTAATTATTAAATATATGGTTTGAAATAATACGAAAAATCTATTACTTATAAGAAAAATATATAATTAATATTTTAAAGTGAAATTTTGCTTTAATTTTTGCTCATAATAATTATCTTTTCAGAATTATAAACTTTAAAACGTTTTTTCTCAAAGTTTTTTCGCATTCAAAATGCTTTTCCTTCCGCAATTATTTACCAATCACTTCCGCTTTTTCCCGGTGTATTATGAATAACGCATGTAAGAAAATTAGGGATCGTTTTTACCGTAAACTTAGTACTTTTTTTTAAAAAAATTAAAATGTAGATATTGGTTTTTTTTTATGTTGAATTTTAACATACATAGCAACATTTTTTTTTCTCTAAAACTAATTAAGTTATTGTACAATCGATCCCTAAAGTTGTTTAAATATTCTTAAGAATATTACAAAAAAAAATCCAGATCAAAAAATAAATAATATTAAAAGGAGTGCAATTTTAAAATGTATAAAATTTTCCTTAAAATATTTAAGTTTTTAAAGTTGTTTGAATAATATTTGTAAAATTTCATCGCGTATCATTTTTTTGAATAGAGACATTATGTGAAATCCTGAAACATAATTTTTTAATACATTAATTTAAAAAATTGCTCAAAAGGTGCCAAGAGATAAAAAAAAATGCATGAAAATACACAGTAGTTTGTCAGGACCGTTGTATTATTTCGTGTTAACCAGTATTTCGTCTTAAACATTTTCAATTAAACGTATTTTACACTGTCTAGTACAGAAATTAATCAAAGTTTTTCAAAAATTTAACTGAGCATGCGGTGTTATATTTTTCACTTGCTCTTTTTCAGAGATGTGTGCAAACCTATTTGTAAAAAAAATTATCTCTCTGATAGTGAAATTGAAAAGAAAACGAAAAACAGAGAGAATAATCATCAATTGTTGTCTGAGAGCTTCAACGAAATAAAAAGTAGAAATAGGCAACCCCTTTGTCTTTTTAAGATAAAGATATATTTTTTATTTCAGGTTTGGGAAAAATTTAGTTTCAATATCGACTTAAAATAGTTTTTTTTTTAATTGAATTTTTTTTCTGATGTTAAAAAACGGAAGGGAGATATATTTATGGAATTTTATGTAATAACAGTTTTAAAAAAGTAATTTGATTTAGCATTTCAAATCGATTATTCCCCACTTCAACCCAAAAATAAAATACCTTTTAGAAAAAAAACAAGTAATATAAAAGAAACTTTTTAAGTCAATTTCTACTTAGATCAACCAAAAAAAAAATATTTTAGTTACTTTTTATTAAATAGTTACAATTAATATAAATATGAACATACATATGACAGAATCACAACATTAAATGGAAATTAATTTTTATTAACTAGCATTAAATATAGTATTGTCATCCAAAACAATCTTGAATATAAAATTTCAGTTCAACTGAATGCCTTGAAACGTGAGGGAAAAAATATTTTAAAGAGTTTTGACCCAAGTCGCTAAAAATGAAGCCCACGTGGCTGTACCTGAAATTCATTAAATAATTAATTTCAGTCAATAAACTTTAATTAACTTTTATTAAATTACCGTTTCGTTACCCAAAACAATAGTGTATGGAAAATTTCAGCTCAAATGAGCGCAATGTGAGAAATGCACAGAGGCCCTTTTCAAGCTTTGAGACGAGTCTCCAAAATGGTCGCTAAGTCACCAAAAATCATTCCAACGCGGCTGTATTTGTAATTCTTTGAGTAATTGGTTTTAATCAATTAATTTTTATTAATTATAATTAAATTACTGTATTGTCATCCAAATTAATCGTGTATATAAAATTTCAGCCCAATTGAGTGCTTTAAAATGCATTTTATTAACGATTGAAAATTTGAACAAGATAAATAGAGAGGGAGAGCGAGCTAATAGTAGGAATTGAAAAATAATCATAATAAAAGAAAGTGCCCATTAAAACTACAATGTATATATTTTTAAAGGTAAATAGCTTGTATTGTTGTAAATATGTGAAAGAATCTAATCAAAAATTTTAAGATTCTGTTTCTGTAAATTATTTAATAACTTTAAAAATTTCAGACATAGTTAGTCATAAAATTTAATGAAATATTGAAAAAAATTATTACATTATATTCTAGTGTTTTATATTGGAATTCACAATACTTAAAAAAATCTAACTTCACATTTTAAAGTATCCGATTACGTTCGAAACCGTCAGCTTGCGAAAGCGTATAAATGAATACTTTTGTGATTTAGTGTCACGTGTCCTATAATGTATGTACACATACGAGGTAGGATTCAAAAGTTCCCCGACTAAGCCTAATAACGTGAAAAAAGTTTGTAGTAGAGTTAGATTACGACACCATTTATGTGTTACTGCGTTCTTCTTCTTTTCCAAAAGTTATTTGTCTTAAGCCAAGTGGTCGGTGACTCGCAACGGTGCCATATTTTGTAAGTGGATGCATTTAGTAACTGACTACTATAAGAAAAGATTTTTGTAGAGCAGAGAATGAATACCAAACTCTGTAAAAAATATATTTTCTTTTGGAAACTTACGAAATGTTGATGCATATGTACAGCAGTGAGACATTACCACGAACGGAAGCATTTGCGTAACATTGACGTTTAAGGGAAGGCAGGAAAAGTGTCAAAGATGACAAAAACCCTCTGGACGTCCACAGACTTCTAGCACTGCTGAAAACATTGAAAAAGTTTCGGCGGTGAAACGTGAGAATAGACTTCAAAAAAAGACGGGGTGAAAACAAAAACAACTGTTTTACCACAACCTCCTTACTCCCCTGATTTCGCCGCATGTGACGTTAGAATATTTCCGAAACAGGCATGTCGTTTTCAGGGTTGTCGATTCCAATCTGCAGAAGGAATTATAAATGCATCGCAGGCTGAATTAAAGAACGTGTCTAAAAATGATTCCAGAAATGTTTCGATGACCTTTACAAGCGATGCTCAAAGTGTGTTGTTGCTCACGTGTCTTATTTCAAAGGAGGACGTCTTTCAAAAATTTAATTGGCATTTTTTTTTAAGTTATAGAATCAGTCCGGAAACTTTTGAATTTTTTATTAAAATGGTTTTATATAAAAAAAATATGGTATTGCAATAAAAAAAAATGATTTAAAATTTTAGCAAAAAATGAAGAAATAATAACACATATTCAAAACTTTCTCCTATTACAGAAAATACTTCTATATTTTTTATATTTTGCTTATGTATATAGATATATATTCTATAAAGAGCCTGAACCCCATAGGAGTTTTGAAAAATATAAATTAAAAGTGACTTTTTTTAATTCATATTTTAATACATCAACGTAGAAAAATTTTAATAAAAATAACACCGGTTATTATTTAAGGTATCTACTACCCTAAAACTGTGAATTTTGCCAAAAATTGACAAATTTCTCTAATGATTTTATTTTATGGGCCATCTTATTAGCTTTATAAAAATACCAAGTTTATCATTTTCCGTTTACTAGAACAAAAACTAAAAGTGTTTTAGTAAAAGCAGATGCTGTTATACTTTAAGCAAGATGCCATACTTTAAAACGCGTTTTACTCGAAATGTCATTTTTTGAAAATAATCAAACGGGGTCAGCAATTGCTAAGAAAGTTTTGAACATAATTAACTGAAATTTTTTCTGTAAGTTCTGTATAATAGTAGAATTGTTTTAACCTTCAGATTTATCAATCACTGTTTTATTACAAAATTTACAGTCTCTTATGTGAATATAATCAGTCTTTTTAAGCTTCTTTTATATAGTAACAGAGATAAAAGTGTTCTAATTTTGTAAAAAAAAAAATATCTCTTATCCTGAAGGTCATTTCAAAATTGAATAATTATCAACATATAAGATTGAAAAAATTGAAAATTTGTTCATAAACCTTTGGAGCAGAATGGGCCGCGTTTATGCTATTTTTTGTCAATTTTTACCTATTTTTCCCATTTTAGTAATAATAATTTCTTTTTCTCTTCTTAATTTTAGCACATTTTTCTTAAAATGCACTAAATTAATCTAAAAATAACAAAAAAAAAATCCCATATTTCTTTTTTTAAAAAAAAAAGTTGTTGCAACCAGTCGGATGCCTTAAATGGATAGTAACTCTGAAAATAATGATAATTTTTCAAAAATCTCAGTTTATGCTCTTAAAGAAATCTTAGCTATAAATAAGCGTCATATTATTGTTATAGAAACATTATCTATAAAGATTAAATGTTAAATGTCTTCATTTTTTGCAAAAAAAAATGGCAATTAAATAAACTTTTATCGCTATAATAATCTTAAAATATTTTTATCAGTATATTTTAATTCAAGTGACTCTAAATGTCATATATACAACATTTATACTAGTTTACGAAAAATCACTGTTCCAAAAGTAGTCAGTAACCTTAATGAGATGCAACAAATACCATTGAAGTGTAAGAACATTTAAAAGGTCATTTTTTGGAAATCTTAATTACCTTTTATACAAAGCTTTGAAAAAAAAACAGAACACAAAAAATTAATCGTTGAATTTCAAAAGTTTTTAGAAGCATCAGATTCTTATCAAAGTCGGTCCAATGCCTTCAAAAAATAACTTTAATTACAGTACTAAAACATTATATTTAGTTGTAAATTCAAATTTAATGTCAAAATATGACAGATTCGACAGAGGTAAGTTTATACACCTGACTTTATGTTCAAAGACCTACACATTTGTTTTGACGCTTCAATTACTGGCTAAACCCTTCATTAAACTGTTAAAGTGTGACATTGCAAATTTACAAAGTAGAAATAAGGTGTGTTTATCTCAATTAACTTCGAAACCTTGTTCAAAGTCAATTGATAGGTTATATGTGGGCACAAAATATTGGCACATGAGTTGATATAATTCCATTGAATTCAACATTAAAATTCAAGTCAGGTAGATCGAGGTATAGTAAGGAGCCTTCATTTTAAAATACACCTGTATACGTACACAGTTGCATCAAAAGCTGTTTTGTTTCTATTTTTTTTAAACAACATCGTGGAAATCGTTCAGTGAACAAACTTTGAATTCATCGTAGGAATATGTTATATTAGTATTGAATTTACTGGAATTTTTGTATATCTTTATGATGCTTAAGAATGATTTATATATAGGATGGGTAATGTGAAATACCGCTTTTTGATTTTATTATTTGCATAAAATGAAAATTATATATAACCCTTATATTTAAAGTGTAAAAAATGTTTCAGGGAAAATTGAGTTTTGATTGGAGTGAGTGAGTGTCAAATAACGTCGCACAATAAGACAACATGAAGGCTACCGGAGACGGATCTCGAAAACTTGAACCATGGTCAAGTGACGATGACGATACCTTAGATTGCAACCCCTCTTCAAACTTCTACGCTAAGCCAACGAGATAAATTTAAAGCTAAACAGATTAAACGAGGGTTTTTTTTAAAAATTTTTTAGAAAACATGATTTCACATTATTTTTAAAAAAATTGTAATAAATGATATCTCTCTGATGGTAAAATCTCCAAATATCTTGTGTGAAAAATTTATAAATCATTCGCTATAAAAGCGTAAATGTCCGATATTGCATCAAAGATAATGTTGATTACATCATCTTATACTTTTTACAAGTACTCAAATATACCACAGAATTTAATCAGTTTACATCGAGGTTCTCAACCATTTTTGAATTGGCGCCCATTTACTAGTAAATATTTTGATACCACCCGCTTTTCTAGTGAATATTTCGATACCGCCCCTTCCCACTCTAGAGAAATAAGAGTGTGCATAATACATGGTGAAAACAAGAGTTAAGTTTTAAAAAACATCCTATTACTAATAGAATATATTTTTTTAATTTTATTTTTTTCTAAGGCCTTAATTTTTTTTTTACTTGCGAATCTGAAATAGCTATTGCCATAAATGTATTAAAATGTGTAATATTATATATTTTAGTCAAGATAGGATATTGTTGGAATTGAAACGCTGATGAATTTCTTCTTCATTTAAAATAGTGGAATAAAATTTTTAGCTTACCTGTTATAAAGACAGTCAAGGGCTTTGATGATACGAAGTAATTCATAATAAACTATTGCTTTCAAAATAAATAAAAATTGACAGTTTCAGTCTTTAAAGAATCAAACGTTAGTTCCTGGTTAAAATATTTATGTTTCTTGGATAATATATATGTAATGAAATGCAGTGGACGAACCATTTTTCCTATTGCTCACAAAGACAACTACAGAAATTAAAATTTACTATATCATTCACTTTAATGTAGATCTGAATGTAATGTTATCTTTAAGTTTTTCATCCACTTCCCGAACTATCGAAATATGTGAATTTTCGTACATGTGATATAAAAATGCTTTATAAATACATACAATCAACGTAAACAGTATTAAAGTTAACTTTTGTTAGTACATAATCAGCGTGTTTTTATAATCTTCTTTTATTTGGTTTATCTTCCCAAGCCCTTCTGTGCCATCTCAACGTCCCTTAATTTTCTCTGGGTCTTTTACTACCCCCCTGAAAGCCTCAAACCCCCACAAGGGGACGTTATCGTCCACGTTGAGAACCTATAGTTTACATGATAAGAACAATGTTATCTATCATCGATTAAGAAGTGATGAACAATATATGGCAAAACATGTTGGCATGACAAACCAAAAATAATTTGGAACACTTGTTTGCCATTTTTTTTAGGTGCTGAACTGTTTTAAATGATAAACAGTTCTTCATGAAATTAAACAAAACTATAAACACATTATTATCGTCTGCTCTGATTCCATTTATTCTAATATATATTTGATAAATTGATCTTATTATTAATACATAATCGTCTAATATAATTGATGATCTTCTCAAAGTTGGCATTGTTCCTGTTATTATTTGATAGAATATTTATTTTCAGAAGAATTGTTAAAGTTTTTGTCTCTCCTTGAATCTCCTCTAGTCCATCGTGCTACTTACAAAAATTTAATCTGGTGCCTGTATGAGAAAATTTTATTCGTTATCACTCTCAAATGACAGCCTAAGCGATCTTTCTTTTCAAAGCGTTCGAAAATATTTCTAAGAAAGCCATTTTGAAAACTATTTTACAGATATTTTGTACACTCACTTTTAACATTTTATGTGAGAATTATACAAGTTTTCTTTGACACTTTTTAAAGCAAAACTTCTAGTTTATTCGCAAATCGGTTTCAATCAGTAAAATATATATTTACTGTGATTATTATTGGGAAATATTTATTATTTCAAACTGTTTTTTAAGTTATTATGGTGACTAGAATAATAATGATTCAGGTTTATAAGCCATGGAAATTGTTTTAAGGGTATTAAACTGTTTATCTCTACCATACATTTCGATCAGCACTTTTATAAGAACTTCCTAGCATCAACTTCATAGCAAAAATAACATCTTTGTCTACTATCCTCGAAAATAACTTTCAAATAAGACTGACTCTCCATTTATAATAGATTAAATAACATATAAATGAGGATACAAAGCGTGCACATAGGAATATTTCTGCCACAAAACATGATGACGTGATAGAAGTTTCCGTGAGTCAAATAAGATAAAAATATCTTCTCGCGTCTTTTCTTGGAAATCGACTCCTTTTAATAACCTATTGTGCACCTTTAGGGCGATGCTGATCTAGCCTTACTATGATAATAGTAATAATTCAAGTGCATAACTGCATACGTATTGTGTGTAACTATTACGGGAAAATATTTTGTTCCTTTGTGTTTCGACTTAATAAAGTTATCAGACGGAAATACAATGGGATATGTATGTTTAGCCATTTTTGTTACTTTTAACTTTTGAGGAATATAACTTTTATACAAATAAAATATTTTTTTTTTAAATTCTATCTATAATTGTTATCATTAAAGTTTGTGATAGAATCTAAAGTTTATCGTGAATATTATTTTTTTTAAATCCAACAATGCATTAATAGTTTTTTGAAGAGAATTACTGATTAAAATTAAGCTATAAATATATATAGAAATATTTCTAACTAACATTAAACAGTAGCAAAAGAAGTATCAAGATATTGAATATAATTAAAAGTTCAGATTTATGAAACTCTGAGAAAGTTTATTACTATTATATATGCCATTCATAATTGTTATTACAGCTTAGAAATAAAGAATTCTGTAACAATACAAATATACGCAGCATTTACCTCGAAGTACAAAGACTTAAATGGATTGTGACTTAATAAATCATAATATTATAAATATGATATCTAATAATTTGTAAGAAGATACAAGTGATTGAATAAGAAGAAAAATTCATACGCTTATACTAGTTACAAAAACAAATTATACATCAGAACTGAATTTCTGAACGATCCTTTTTATACCTGTGTAATATAATGAAGCATCAAACAGAAAATTAAACAACATGCAGAGGGAACTGTAAAATTTCTACTAAAATTTTGTACAAAAATATCATTTAAGGAAGAATTTCTTCTGCTTGGAAAGTTCTCAATGATCAACCTTTTTTAGCTGACAATGTTTTGCCATTCATTGTAAAGGTTCATTTTCCAAGATGGTCTGTGGAGTATTGTGGAGTATTAGATATTCCAAAATATCCAACTTATTCTGTAAGAGACTTCATCCCATCAACTTAAGAATCAGAAAACAAAGACGCTTTTCTATACCTTAAAATTCTTCGAAGATCAACGAAAGAAAATTTGGATTCAACGATTCAGCTTTTTTCTGAGGGCTCACTTTGACTACACACGACTATGAATTTTGTTATTAAATTTGAAACTGAAAAATGATATTCACGTATTTTTAAAAATATTACTTGTTTTCCAATGGTTCAAACCACTTATTCCATAATAACCTCCCTTTATCCTTTTTTTAAAATAATTTTTTTAAACAACAAAATCAATACTATTTTTATGAGATAATTCCTTCCAATCGCTTTTTGTATATAACCGTGATAATTTTGGAGACTTATCAAAAATTAGTAAAGTTATTTTCAGAAACGTGAAAATAATACTCCATAATACCCAATTCACATCTATATACTGTGATGGAAATATTATAAAATTCCATTTTTTTTTATAAATAGTTCATAGTTGTACTAAATGAGACAAGTGTAGCGTTGCGTATAACTTTGCATATTCCGGCTTTTATGCTTAAGCGCGTGAGTAGGTGTGAACTTTTTTAAACTTCCTCCGCGTTTTTAATATTAGCATTTTAAGATGTTCTTAACTCTTAAGGATGTAAAATAGAATCAAAAGCATTTATTATTCTTTTTTTTTATTCTTTAATTACTGTATTCTTATTATAAGACCGTACTTAAATTTTAATATTATTATGCATTGATAAGTGCAAACCTCTAACAAAATGTTATTTTCTGATAACTTGAATGTATTTGAAAATGTTGATACAGAAAATAAATACATACGTGAAAGTCAATATAATATTCATGAACAGTCTGAATATAGGAAACGAAATAAATTCTCTAAACTTGAGTAAAATTATGTTCTTTCGAGATAATAATCAAAAAAATTTTTTAAAAAGCAAGCTTTTTGTGTATTGAACAATTTCTCTACAAGCCCTTTCGTCTGGGCCTCCTATCAAAGTATTACATGAAGGAAAACCGCTTCGTAAAGTAATATCAGTAATATGGTACTGACATCCATACAATTAATCCCTTAACCCTATCGCTCAACCGGTGCGTTATGTGCCCCAGACGTATATATCTGACCTTCCAAACTTCGTTTCTTTTTTTTTGCACTGCCTTAAGTAAAACTATTACGAAGGCTGTAGAATTCTATAAGGGCTGGGGTAGCCCAGTGGTTTAGGTATCGTATCATGGCTGGCATGTCATGAGTTCGAGCCCAGTATCACTAAAGACCCGCCCGTGTAGAGGGGCGATGCACGTTACATCTGTCGAGATCTCAAGCGTCCTCCCGTTGATGTGGTAATTAGGAGAGGGGGGTGCCAGCTCAGGTGTCGTCCTTGTCACGTGACCATGGTTCAAAATAACGAGGTCCGTCGCCAGAAGCCCTCGTGTTGCTAAACAGTGCTACGCGTAAATATTCGCTTACTCGTGGAATGCTATAAAATGACATTTATAGTGTTTGAGAAGGATTTGCCTACTTCAGAGAAAAATTTGCTTATTTGAGCCTTTTCTGTACACCCTCTAGTACATTACACATGCTAACCCACGTGTAAAAACTCTGACACTAGAGAATAAATTGCGTAAGTTTTAATTGGTAGTTAAGGGCTTACAGAATCCCAACCTTCAAAGAGAAATTTTCGAATAAATGAAAAGTAATATTAATAGATAAACGAAAAATGGAAAGGCTCAGTTTTTCTGTAATGTGTGCAAGCCAATTTTCTTAGGTATTCCTGAGTAAAAAGAAGAAACTCTTCATTTATGAGCGAATAAAAACATTGTAAATGTGATGTTTTTAAGTGCATGCTACACAGAAGTTGTACTAATAACATTCATAAATAAAAACCAACATTTTTCTGCAACATTTCTCCTGAACATCATCTGTGTTCTCTGCTGCGCGGCTTAAACAAAATAAGTTTGTACAATTCTGAGAATATACTAGAAGCGGAAACCGATAAGTATATCTTCAGACTCTATTTGCAAACAGATTCAAATAAATGTCCCAGCATTAACATATTCGATTCATAAATAATTTTATTTTTCATAATGCTGATTCATTCAACCATCAGAAAAAATTAATCGTCTTATAAGATTAACAAAACAAGCACAGAGACCCGTTTCCGAGTGTATTCCCAATGCATTTTATTGGGTGCAACTTCAGCAATAAAGAATTTCTCGCGCTCACAATTACCCTGTCTTGGAGATCCTGACAAATGATGTATTTCGTATTATTCATTGTATTTCCCACGAATCGCATTGAGACGTTAACGGACGTGTCTAATTCAATAGTGGATTACTCTGACCGCCTAAATGCAGGGTTTTACTCCATGATACATTATTAGTAATCGTTCCTACCCCTTTACTGCAATCTCAATCAATGCTCATTCATTATTGAGAACATGAAGACCAGAAAATTTTTTAATCTGAGAAACCAATGTCAATCAGGGATGGTAATCGTTATAACGATATATCGATAAAACAATTATGATTGATTGTTCAAAAACCGTTTTTTGCCTTAACGGTAAGAAAAGACAAATGGTTCCCCTATTACATTGATAGAATCATTTGGAAGAACGCATTCAGAACAGGAGGACTTTTTGCAATGGTTAGTTGTTGTTATGCTTTAATAAATATCTCTTGATCATTTGAAGCTATTTTATAGTATGTCTTTTTTCTTTATAAATTAAACATAATTATTTGTTTCGATATTTAAATGATCTGCTTAATGGTCATTTATTGAATATTTCTTTATCTTTAGAAAAATAATTAGCGATTTTAAGGAAGCTTTGAGTTGTCGTATTATCTGATTTTACGTTAGATAAAGTTGCAATTCTCATATAATGTACACTCCAATAGGGCTATTCAAAGTAGCATTTACAGGGTTTTTATTTTCATGAAACAATGCAAAGATGGAATAATATTCATTCTTCACAATAATGCTTATCCTTAAAACATTAATTTTTTCTAAAAAAAAATCGAAGCTCTGTTAAAAGTAAAGAAGCTATGCTTGTTTCAAATGTATAATCTCAAGTTTCAATCTTGAAAATATTATTATTAAATAATGATTGCTATTTTGCAGTGGAGAAGAGAGACGGCATAGCTTGTGCACAGAGTGCTATTAAAAATATCATTTAATTTTCATAGGAATAATTCTAAGCTACTTATTATTATTATTTTGATATTGCAAAAATCGCTTTGACAAACAAAGTGTGAACTTCCGTGCATTCAAGGACTCAATGTAACTGTCTTATTACGTTGTTGGCAGTAATACATTATCTTACAAAAGCTGAGAATGAAACTTCATGAAGAAAGTGACTTTTTATTAGATTTGAATCAAGTGTATAGTTCATACACAGACAAAAGAGTGATTAAAAATTCAAAGTCAGAGTGCAACATCAGTGACTATCGATTGAACATTAAATGTTAAAATCAACGATTGAGGAACCACCTCACCCAGGTGAGGAAGCACATTTTTATATGTAAATATAAGGATTTTCAAATTCATATTGCAATACATTCTGCCAAGCATTTGTTGATTGTAGACCAAAATCTACAACATTTAGAGACAATTGCTATTGCACAAATTAAGAAAACCAATAACTTTAATGAAATGGAACAAATATTTTTACTAATAACTAACGTAAAACAAGCTAACCATAATCTGAAGTGTAACATAATAAAAATTGAAATAATCCCTCGTTCATTTGTGAAAAACAGTATAGAGTAGGTGGGTTGTGATAGTAACCACTAGAGCCAGCGTAGGGGGTCGTTTGTTTATTTATCCATCCCCGTGCTTGGCTTCTTGATCATTTAATGCTGAGCTTTCAAGTACCGACTGACGACTTGGAGTCCGTGCTTACTTGGAGTGGTACTTGGGTCCAATGCATTGGAGAAGGTGGTCGTTATCCATCCTGCCAGGGCCGCAGAGCGGGTAAGCATCGTCAACAATCAAACCAATCCAGTGGAGGTATACTCCCTAAAATTCATGTCCAGTGGATATGCGAAAGCAGGCAACGGCCTCAGCTCTCTCCAGGTGCCTCGGAGTAGGACTCACAGAGCTGATGCGTTTTTCAGAACTGCCTATTATTAGGCAGGATGGTTTGACGGCCCCACGTATGCTGATACGATACTGAGACTTCATGTCGAACTTACGCTTCATCAGTCGCAATTCATTTAAGAAAAATATGACAATGCCGGATCATAGAGCTTAATTTGAAAAGAATATGCTTATATGGAGAGCATATGGAGAGGCCAACATACTTTACTGACCATAATCTGATCGAGTATGTTTGGAATACACTCGGAAGACGCATTGTGGTGACGTCAATGTTTCTCCATTTATTGTCTAGAATTTGAAAATTGCACTTCTTTAAAGAGTAGAACTGTAATTCAAAACTACTTTAAAACAAATAAAGCTTTATTTTCCCCTATCTGTATCAAATTCATGGATGCCTCTTAAGACACAACATGTATACCATTTCTGAATAACTTTTGTGATCGCTGCTTCCGTTTTGTAACTAATCAGAAAATGCTTGCAAAAACAATGATAACATTACTAAAGTGCAAGTCTTTTAACATGCAACCAGCAAATATTAAATTTTTGTAATGAGGAATCATTTCCAAAACGGTACCAGACAACATATTCAACAAATTTTTTAGAACATTTATAAACCACGTGCACCACACAATGTATCACACGGGGACTTACAACACAAAGGGAAAAAAGGAAGGATTTCGGCACAAACATCTATGCCTTCTCCGGGATTCGAACCCAGTCCCTACGGCACCACAGTCAGCGTCAATAACCACTATACCGGAAGGGTGGTATATTCAATAATTGGGAAAGAAAACTAAATGGGAGGGGATCCAGAATTTGTAATAGTCTTCTAAATAATTATAAAAAAAATGTAAATTATCTTTCACGGATTTAACACATAATGTATCAAAACCAACTACATATAAATTAGAAAGTTACCAGAAATAAAATGACCATGACGTCATGTAATATAATATGCGACAGAGATTTGTGTAGTGGAGTAATATTTTTAACCGAAGAAAAAAAGTGAAAATGAGAATAAAAGCCTTATCATACGTACACGTATTTGGAGCAATTTTCCTTGAAAGCATCTATTCCGATCAATTTCTACCAAGTTACCATAGCAACGGCTGCGAACAACGTTTTCCCAGTGAGCTGAAAAAATTGCTCCATAATAAAAATTGCTTGAAATTCCAGCCAATGAGGTTATTTGGCTCCCTACATCATGAACAAAAGGGGGGTAAAGATGGTAGGTTCGGCTTCGTCAAACACATTAAAAATGGGGTATAATATTTTAATGGTGCTCCATTTCTGTTTACGACCGTCAACTAAAGCGAGAGCGGAATAAAATAAATGATATTAAATGTTCGTTTCCTTAGCAGTAATTTTCCAATGTGAAGATAAGGCGTGGCTGACGTCATTTTGCTTACGGCAACCCTTCACCCTCACAGCTTCTTGAAAAATTGCTCTAAGCGGTTGTTCCAAATATGCGTGTGTGATACGGCCTTAATTTGCTCCATAATCATAATAAGGTGACCAGTTTTTTTACGATGAAAAGAAAGATGAAACATTTAAGAAAAAATTACAACGTCAAAATAAAAATCATTTTATTACCTCAAACAAAAATACACTAATTATGCCTAGATTTGTTTTAGTTATTTACCTAAGTCAATATTTTTCCATTGAATGAACTTTTTTTTGTCAATAAATCATTTTATAATATATCGGAAATTTTGGAGCAAGAAATATCCTTCGTATTGAATTTTACGGTAAATGCTGCAGTTAAAGTATGAACCAATATTTCCTGGGCAACAAAACGTAAATTTAATAAGAATAACTATATATATATATATATATATATATGTATATGGAATATGTTTACTTTGAAATTGTTAAATATTCCCACCCATCTCTTATCAATTTCAACATGTCGATTTTTCCATCGTTCTAATTTATCAGAATTTAAAATATACAGTCAATATTCTAATTTCTTCAAACAGACGCGTAACATTTCGGCCTGGAATCTCTGAATTGAGATTTACAGATTAGTTTGAAAATATTGAAAAGCAAGACGAGTAGGGGAGACACTTTTTGACTTAGGACAGGGCCTATAAAAAGGACAGTCCTTCCTAAAGGAGGACGATTGGTCACCTTAATAATTATAAAATTAAATTAAAAATTTATAAAATTAAATCCCTTTCCATCATTTATTCAAAGAGGGCAAATGTTTATTCTGCGTAACGTATCGTTTGGATCGATAGAGTTTTGTAAGGAAAGATTTTAAATAATATCAAAAATTGAATCTTTTCAATGCTTTTTCGAAAAATTTTCAAAATTTGATTTTTAATTTTACAGATTCTGTAATTAATTAGTATTATTTTTCTTAAAAAAAAAGTGCTTGGATCTCTCAGCTGGTGCAAGAATCATAATTCTACGATATTTCGTTCAAGATCTGAGATGTAATGTATACAAAATATTGCGCCAACATTTAATTAAAAAACACAAAGCAAACTACGAAAAGAAATTACTTAAAAATGCGTATTATCATCACTCGTTGTTTTAATGTATCAAATTTTGTACACCTGGACCTTTGCATCCTTTTGAACTCTACGCCATCCGTACACATAAAAATTAAATATTATACATTAATAATATGTAACTTTGGTAATATTTTACTCCTAGTTTCTACTAATGTTCCTCAAAAGAAATATTTTATCTCTTGTTGTGAAATATTCCAATTTATTCTACATTCTTTTCAGTAGCATATCAGTAACGCACCTAGGAATTTTTCAACAGGGTTACTATTCCAGGGGGGGGGGCTATTTTCCCGGGTCGAAAGTCCACTATTCTTGTATATGCTCTAAAACGCCGCCCAACATATTCTTTTGATTTTGTCCATTTTCGTGAACGAAAAACAGTTAAAAATTAATTAATGAATAAATAATAAGAATTAATTAATAAAATTAATTTTTCATAACAAATACTTAGTTAGATTTTATGTACTATATACATAGGATTATAATCAATCAAAAAAAATCAAGGGCTGAGGGGGTTGAACCCGAGGACCCCTTCCCCTTGTGTCACTGAATATGATGTTGCTTTCAGGCAAAATGGTGCAAACTGAAAAATGTAACAATTTCGGTTATTGTAAGCCCAGGCGAAATGATTGATATAAAAACAATACCTAAACTAAAATATACAATAAAACTGTTTGCGATCACAATACACAGCTCAAATTTAAATATGATCCGCATCATTTAAAGGAATAATTTATTATGTATGTATGGAAGATATTTGTGAAAAAACTATACTAAACGCTTACATTCATTTTTTATGCTTGAATAAACATTTGATAAGGAACATTCCATCTGGAAATATTCAACGATTTACTCATTAAAAAGTGTAGATGAATAGAAATTCTTCGAGTCTCTCTCTCTCTCTCTCGGCTTCACTAATGTTTTTAAAAAAGTGTTTTTGACATCTGATACGGTTCAAACCATTGAAAAATACTACGATCAAACAACCGAAAAAAATAATACGCAGAACATTTGAAAGAATTTTTTTTTTTTAATATTGGAGATTTTTCAGAATGTGATTGATTTTACATGGAAATTATTAATTAATAATTTCTAGACCAATTGAAAGAACTTTTTAATGTGATTTCCTCTTACCATGCATAGGAAAATACTATCAAAAGTATATTAATTTATTTTAAATTGCTCTTAGAGTTCAAAAGTTTGATTGTTTAACAAAACTTTATTCAACGTTGTTTCATAACACTAGCTTTGGAATTAATTTAAACAACTACGTTTTAGCATTTTATTTTTTCCTAGTAAAAATGTTCCTTTTCTTACATGTCGTATTACAAACAATAGTTTTAGGCTTTATATCTTACACAACAATATATTAAAATACTTTACTTCAAAATGCATACAGGATTTTGTGATTTTTTTTCATTTGAAAAATGGTATTGTGAAATACAAAAAATTCAACCAACTGTAATCATTTTTCAACAAAAAATCCGAATAGCTTAATTATGTTTCATGTGGACTAAGATTGGTTAGAATTCATTTAGCTGGTTAAAAATTAATTAAAAGTTAAGTTAGTAGATAATTGACTGAGAATGCAAGTGAAAAAATTTTGTGCATTAAAAGAAAAGTAGAACTTTTCATGAGTACCGATTTAGGCTAATTTCGGGCCCTTGGGCGCATAAGATCTACTGGCCCCCTTGGCACTGGCAGATCGAAATTTATTACCAGAAAACCTGATTAAGTCCCATTGATGCGGGTCCCGGGCCCGTGGACCCTCCCCAAGCGCCTAATGGATAAACCAGTGCTGCTTTTCATACACTTGAAACATTTTGTTAGATTTTAGTTTTCCTTTTTAAACAACCAAAATAACACGTATACTTTTTTTTTTCAAAACGCATGCACTGTACTGTTTTAACCCCATACTTAAAGAGTGACTATGTTTATTAGAGAGAAAAAAATTTAGTACAAAGTCGTTCACATGCTTCAAAATCTTCTATTAGGTAAGAAAAAGCTATAGCATCGGCTCATATGCCATTTTTTGCTACCCTTTTCATTTTAACGCCCAGAGGCGAACAGAATCACCGGATGTTTTTTTCTTTCCAAGAGAATTATAGATACTTCTCTCTAAATAGCTGTACAGCCGTTCCTTGGACTATTGGTTGTTACCTCTCTTTTTCTTATCCGAAGCCTGGATGCGAATATATTCTTCTTATGGCTTTTTCTTCAAAGCGAACTATGGAAAAAATACTCCTGTTTCTACGGCTGCCTATATATTCTTTGGTTTCCTCTAACATGTGGTTCTGCTAAATATGTATGGAAAGGAGTGTCGGCTATTGTAAGGAAAAAATTCCAAGGATAGTATTCTCTGTATCGAAGTGACAGGTCGATTAAAACCCTTCATAGGATTTACAATGTACGCTGACCAGAGGATCACAGTCCAGACAGTTTTTTGACCCGGAAAAACAAATGGTGGCTGGGACCAAGATAGATGGTGAAGAGTACAGACCCGTGTTCCTTCCAATCAGAAAGTGTAGGGAGTGTGAGAGAGGCTCACCCAGGAGGTTTAATTAGACACGTCGGAAGGTGTCCGGGGACTCTTTGGCGACAAATGCGAAAGGCTGTTTGGCAGCTGGAAGGTCAGCGTCATGAGGAGCGATCAGGACTTGACTTCCAGCGATAAAGCAGCAGGGAAATCGGATCAGTGATCAGAAACTATCTAGACTCGTGATTGGCTGCTAGGCAGCGGAGAGATAAGCAAAAGCTAGACATCAGCGATCGGGACTTGGATTTTTTCCAGCGAAAGCCATGGGGCAGCTAACGATTAATACCCGTGAGTCACGTGACAATAGGACACTCATCTGAAGTTGTGAGAGACATACTAGAAATTTAATTCCACCATTTTGGTGGAGTGCGTACATTATGATATCTAGTGGCAGACCCTTAACAACGAGCCCAACTGTCGAATATGATGTGCAAAATATATAGCTAAAAGATCCAATTGAATGCGTGTAAATTCCGTATTAACTTTTTGTAAATAAAAGGTATTTTTTTAACTAAAGCTGTGCTATTCTTCTCGTTCCCAGGAATTAAGTAAACTTGGGATCACGACATTACAAAGCGATAATGAATTCAAGTTACTGCCGATCCTAGCAGGTGTGCAGCGCGTGCACAGCAATCAAGCATTTTTTTTTACGAATTTCTCAAAGTAAAACTTATAACAAGTCGAATAAACATGCTGAGTTTTAAACTGTTATTGAAGAATCAAAATAAAAAGCCCTATTTTTCAATAGCATAGCATAGTTTATGAAAAATAGAATGTTAGTGCGCAGAGTGATGGTCCACAAAGTCCTTTAATGTCCACCCTTTTTACACACATCCTTCATTTGATAGAAAATATTCATAGTAGAGCCGGCAATACCACAATAGAAATGGTTTTCTTGCTTACCAGTGGCACTGACGGCACACTGTGGATCGATGTTTAACAAACTGACGTTTGCGAAAGTTGCTTTATGAAAATATCTAATAGGGTTAATATCACCTTTTGTTATGGGAGTGTTCAAAATTCAATATGCATATGAGGAAATTAAAAGTTTTCAATTGAATGATAGCCTTACAATTTAGAAAAACGGAATAAATGAAAGAAGAGAGAGTTATTTTTATGTCTATTTGTATTTTTATTGATGTTTCACTTTTCATTCTTATACAAGTGGATCAGTTTACAACGTCAACATTAAATATTAGTCAAAATATATATACCAAAAATTCTTAAGATTGGTGGCACATTAGGTTTTTGTACGAGGGTGGTCGACACGACTGGGATCGGTCCTGATTGAAAACACTTTACTTCAGAATGTAATAATCTTTTTTATTAAAATAAATTTATCAAAGACAAGTTAAGACATTTAAATCCATTACAAAACTAATGTCTATTTTAACTTTGATTGCATAAATATTAAATTTCTGCATAAAGAGCTGTACAGACAAAAACTTCTGAAACACATCTGCAATAATCGATTCAGCAAATATAAATAAATAAATAAAAGGGGATTTAAAATATCGTTCAGCTAATTTAACATTCTAAAAAGCAAAATCTTCATAAATTCCTCAAACATTCCAAATTCGAACGAAAGAAATCGAAAAGATACTCAAGTGTTTCCGAACAAAAGATTTGAGAAAACCAATCCTCTAACCTCTACTTGGAAAGTATAAACTATTATTTAGTTATTAACTCTCCTCCTTTCCCATTGTGAGTGGGCCATTAACCCTCCCCAGGGGCCTAACCGTAACCGTGACTATTAACCCTGCCCCACCCTCGAAGCATGCACCCACCACGGGAGAAAAACACACTCATTTCTCCTGATAGGTAATCATTGGGATTATCCGGGTCTAAAGACTAATAACAATCATCTGTGTCCTTACCTTTTCATTCATCGTGAACCATTGATTTGTAGAATTAGATTTTCACCTGTCGATTTGGGGGAGTACCTTTAGGCCATACCTTAAGGTTTGGAGCCGAAGATGGGATAAAATAAAGTGAATAAGTAATTTTATGAAAGGAATTTTAATGCAGTAAAGCCAGTTGTTTGAGTTTTCTGTTCGTGTTTATTTGTTATTAGCGTCGAGGGGGAGGGTACATAAAAGGTAACTCGGAATTTAGTGAAGTGAAAAAAAGGATTGAAAGTTAAACAGAAAATGGTATCTGGTTTTTTTTAGTTAGAATTTTAATAACACCCCTATTTCTTTTTCTCTTTTTACCCCCTTTTTTGTCATTGGGGCTGAATACATTCATTTAATTTAGTATATGCTCTAAAAATAACTAGTGATTTATCGTTTGGTGAAAAAAGAAAATGTCCGTTTCCCCTGAATAATTATTATTTAAATGCTTAAAGTCTAACAAGGTAGTAAAATGCTATGAGTGCTTCTGACATAAAGCGTTCTTATGAAGCAATTAAGAGTATATGATTCTTTATGTGTATAAATATATACTTGACAATTCGACGAAACAGAAAGAAGAAATGTTACTTCGCGAATCATTAATACATCTTTTACAACTGTAATGTATGAAAAATAACATAGGAACTCCTTTGATTTGATGAAGTATCATTTTTACTCAGTTTTAAGTAAAGCAATAAATTTATTTTTAGGAGAGATCATCATAAAAAATGTTTAACATTTGCTGTAAGTATATATTTTTACCCTAATTCTATAGGAGTTTATTTTTTATCAAGTTACACAAAAGGAAAGATAATTATCAATAATAGACAAATGTATAACTAAAATTAAAACACAATACAAATATCCCCCCCCCCTGCCTTCTATGTAAATAAAAACATAATTGCAAATAGCTGTACATTAAAAACTAAAGTATCCCTTGAAAATACGCTGTAGCATGCATTCTAAAACAAAATTTATATATACCGCATACAAGGGCCTCCAAAAATTAATGTACAACCGTTTTTTCCCCCGTCTAATTTGGAAATGAAAGAACGTAGAAACAACAGATTTGGAGGAAAAGCGCATTAAACAGTTATTTATTGAATGAGTCATGGAAATTTAGGTTTAAAGTTTAATACAAAAATGAGTTACAACAAAAAAAAGGAGGACTCTTGGCGTAAAAGTTCATTCTTGGAGAAAACCGTACATCACATTTTGAAAAATGCCATAGAAACATTACATAAGAGGATTCTAATATGGAATATGTCCACGCCTAATTTGAATTCATTGGCAGCATCGACTTTGCATACAGCCAATTAAGCTGGTGGACACCGAAATGAGAAACGAAGACCAAACACGGAATAAGCCTTGTTCCAGCAGATGTAACGACCTTAAAGGAGGGCTTAAAGCAGTAACCTGTCTGTCAAGATAGTTCTAAAAACGTTCCTCATATTCAGGTCTAGAGGCTGAGCTGGTCATCCCATTCGCTCAACACCGGACCCAATATAGTCCTCAAAACGTCAGCTCGATGAGATCGTGCATTATCATCCATCAAAACAGAATCGCTACCAATAGTACCAACTTATGGGCAGTCATATGGATCAAATATCCCATCCCAATATCTACACCAGTCAAAGTTCCTCCTTGAAACATATACAGGTCAGTGTGACCCCCGAGTGTGACCCTGCTCAAACCAGGATTCCGCTACCTCTGTAACTGTGTCTTTTAACAGTGTTGGATTGATGGAATCTGGTGCGTTGCTCCACTCAGATTAATAGACACCCTGAATCTCTCCAGTGTGCATCTGGATTCCTCTGTGAAGAGTACAGAAGCGCGTTGCTATCTGATCCAGGAACTGTGTTCTCTTGCCACAATAAGCGAGCCCTTCACTGTCACCCGTTGAGGGGGCCACCTACCTTGCACTAAGACCTGCATTGTGAAGGCATCTTCACACCGTAGAAGCGGGGGCTCTTCTCTCTGATGCTACAAAGTGGTCGACAATAAGTTACAGTACAGTAGTAATTCTTCTCCATCTAGCCGAAAGAGATAGAAAACGGTCTTCTACAGGGGTTGTACCTCGGAGTCGGCCTGGAACAGGTCATCTGGACTCAGAATCTTTGGAATGCTATTGATCCTACATTCTTTTGACCACACTGGAGACATTTCTGTCCCTCCGACTGCTCGTCACCTAAGCGAATGGGGCAAACGACTTCTCTTAAACATTGACATACTGTACTGACTATTGTCAACGAAACTGCCGAAAACAACTGAAAATCAATAAAACTGATACCCGAAATTACTAAAGCTCGCTTATTTTTCTTTTACTCGTGTATTATACCTGCTCTTTTCTATAAAATAAAAGTGGTAGCAATCGCTTTTGCATAAGTTTTTTTTAAGGTTCATTATCATTCATATAAACTTTAAATTTTATTGTTACTGCCATTTTCTTAGGGTGAGTTTTGAAAATTATGTCGTACCTTAACTTTTGTAGGTCATTATATCTTTTATTATAAGAAAATCCGTGCATATATATATATAAGCCGGGTGTGTTTTTGTTTCCCTTCAAAAATTTGCCCAAAATTTGAAACCTTTATATAAGCCGAAATGAAAAACAAATTCTCTCTCTGTAAGTCTTAAACATGCCACAATAAAGACAAAAATGGTGTAGAATGAGTGAAATATTTTCCCATCAAATTGCTGTTCCGTAAAACGCCGGACACCAACGACAATAGTTTTTTTCTTCTGATTACCCCACTGATGCTAACACATTTTTTTGCATTTATTTGTTATCTTGTTCACTATTTGTGCTAGTCATACTGCCTGCGCCATTTTTTTTTTTTTTTTAGAAAATGAGTGGGTAGATAAATTTTTGTAAACGGGCACCTGATAGTTGACCAAAGTTTCATGCAATGGAGAGAAGATTCGCTGCAAGATAATCTCATATGCATTCAGAAATCTTTTGAAGTACACTGCTGGCCACCGTAAATGCAACACCAAGAAAGACAAGAGATAGCACAACAAAATTTATTTTGCAGATAACATGTTGACCAAGTATCAAATGATTAAATTTATAGACTTTTGTGAAGTGTGGTTCCTGTGTCAGAATCAGTAGCCAGAGTAGCCGCCATTGTTGGAGATCACCGCTGCCACACACCTCGGCATTGATTCAAAGAGTCTTTGGGTGTGTTCTTGGGGTACAACAGATCAAGCTGCTTCCACACGTTGCCAAAGTTGATCTGGTGTGGCAGCTGGGGGTTTAATCTGGGTCAATCGTTGAGAAACCATGGACCCCATGTTTTCTATCGGCGAAAGATCCGGAGAGCGAGCCGGCCAGGGAAGCAGATCAATCTGGTGATAGACAAAAAACCTTTGGACAATGCGTGCCACGTGTGGTCAAGCATTATTCTGTTGAAATATAGCTGTGGCCAAGCCCTGAAGGTAAGGAAGGACAACTGGCTCCAACACCTCGGAGATGCAGCGCTGGCTGTTTAAAGTACCGGCAATGATTATTAGAGGAGTGCGAGAGTGATATACAATACCGCCTCATACCATAATAACCGGTACAGGACCAGTGTGGCGGTGCATAACGCAGCTGTTCAGCATCCTCTCTCCACGGTGTCTCCAGACACGATTCCGACCATCGTGGTGTTGCAGACAGATGCGTGACTCGTCAGTAAAGACAACTTCATTCAATTCTGCCGCCTACATCCTTCTTTCACCGCACCATTGGCGGCGGAGACGTCTGTGGTTCTACGTCAAGGGTAGACCAAGCAATGAACGTCTTGCGGACAGACTACTCTGCTGTAAATGGCGACGAACGGTACGCGCAGACACAGAATGATGCGTTACAGACTCAGTGTGCTGTGCTATGGTTCGTGATGTGACTGAGCGATCCTTCACTGCTATGCTCACAATTTGCCTGTCTTCACGTGAAATGGTGCACTGAGGTGGATGCGATCGACCACGTCGGTCCGTCGTACCCTCCTGCATCCAACGGTCACATATCCGCATTACAGTTGTTTGGATTCGTCCAACACGACTACCGATTTCTCTGAAAGATAATCCACAATCTCGCAAGGCCACTATTCTTCCTCTGTCCAACTCGGATACTTGATCAAAAGCTGATCGATGTTTTCTACGAGACATAACTGGTCGTTTTTTGAAAAAACCACAAGAAAAACACAATTGCTGAAATCTCCAAGCCTTAAATAGCGCTTTGAGGTGGCACCACAGGCGTGCGTGATGTGTGTCTGCGCTGAAATTCTAATCATTTACATATCTCACCTCCGCTAATGCATGTTGTAAATTTCATGTTATTTGCGTGCTTCTTTCAGGGTGTTGCATTTACGGTGGCCAGCAGTGTAAATGGGAATTTTGTGAACTGCTCGAAAACTCGGATTCAGATACTAATTTTGAAGGATTTATGTAGCTTTTTTTTTTGTACAATAAATGCTCCACTCAAAACAGCTAAATGTTAAAAGATTAAACTTTCTTGAGCATAGCTAAAGGAAGATGGGGGGAAAAAAGAAACCTTTTTCTTAAACTTTTTTTATTAGTTAATTCGTGTTTATCAGCCGACTCATAAAACACTTCAAAAAATCTTCCAAAATTCTCGGTTATTCACGGAAATATACGGTGTATGTAGAGAGAGAGTACTTAATAAATTATTAGTTAATTCAAGGGGGTAGGCAACAAAAATGACCTCGTGGGCCATTTCGGAAAAGCAATATAATCCGCGGGCCGCATATAAAAATAAAATCTTTTTATTAGAATTAAACATATTGCAAACGTTTATTAGGGTAAAAATTTAAAACAAAAAACTTATTATTATTTTTATGTATACAAACATAGATAATATAACAATAAATAGTAATCAAATAATGTTTAATTTTTTAATTAGTGAGATGTTTCTCTTTCACTTAATTTTTGCATATCAATCTCAATGTGTGAGTATTTGCGCATCGTAATTGATGTTGCAGGTTTTCTTTCGTTAAAATTGAGCAGATTTATGTTTGATAAAAATTTCTTTTTCGAAAGAAAAAAAAAGATTTGCAGTGACAGAAGAAACGTGATAAAATAGAAATAGTTATGGCATTTATTTGTTGAAAAACACTATAAAAACAAAATAGTAAAGTTATAATGAATCTCGCGGGTCGCAAAATTATTGAAATAGGGCCAAGGGTTGGCCACCCTTGAGTTAATACAAAATTTTAAATCGTTAGAAATCTTTGATTTATCATCTAAGTATTACTTAAAATAAATGAAAAAAGATTGTTCTTTAGAGATTAGAGACTAGTCCCATTTACTAAATTTTTCAAGGTCAAAAAAATTATTTTCATTTTTTTTTTTTATATTTCGCCTTTAATTCTAAATCTTTTCAACCTTTTTCTTCACAAGCCTGTGATAATTATGGAAATTATTAATAAATCGTGTTAGACGAACATTTTTTTTTCAAAATGAAATATTTCATTATTAATGTGAATGTTCTTTCCCCAAACACTTCCTGAGCATTCGCCCAACACACGTGCTATTCTGAACAATTAACTGAGTCCAATTTGTTTTCAGCCAAGCAAACCTATAATTGAACCAATGTGAAACATGCCGATTTACAACAAAACAAATTTACTTATGAAATGTTACTTAGTAATCACCTGATGTATCTTCATTCGCAGAAACGAACACTCCCATCCGACTGTGCCCGGAGTCACAGAGCATTCAAATCGGTCGCATTACATTCCAACCATTGCAGACAAACAATTCCTTATCAGTTCCATATACCCATACGGGCTCATTCGATTTAATAAAACAACAATATCTCATCCCCACATCTCGCCTCTACACCGAACAAATACCCGAATAATGAAATAGTGCCCCGTAACCACAATAATTCAAAAAGATAATGCTCGTCATTTAGGTTTTATACGGCTCGCAATTCGGGTGTGTAATTTACCACAGTTGTTCGATTGGAAGATTATGTAGAATACCTTTGAGCCAGCCGCCAAGAACGGAGGGAACTTCCTTTTTGACAATCTCTCTTTAGCTTGGGTCGAAAGTCTCAAGCAGGACGAGGACCCGTTCTTATCACGTTCTATCGTATGATTTACTCGATTTTTCTTCCTTTTTTTCGTTCGATTTTTCGATCTTGATATCAGATGAGGCCCGAGGGCATTAGGTATTCCGACATTGTTGGGATGGCTGGACGTTTCTGCAGGCGAAATGACTAAGAGGGTAGTTGTTGTCATCGGCGCTGTCGCAGACTTCCTGCCCCGATCTAAAAAAGAGTACTTGATTGGCACCTGTGACATTTTGATAGGAATGTAACTGAAACGTTTCAGGATGTATGAATTGGGCGGGCCGTCAAGCGGCGGTTGCAGTTGACAACTTGACCAGTGAGGATCGCGTGTTCCCACGTATGAGTTTCATTCAAGTGACAAGGTTTATGACTTTGTTTCAGCTGTCTGCACTGATACCTGGATTGGGGATCTGATTTGCATTGCATACATCCTAATTGGCTGGTCAGAAATTTCATCTAGCTTATTGAGGACAGGAAATAAAGATTATTTAAAATGTATAAAGATTGTGCGTAACCAGTGGCGCACACAAGAAGGGGTGGTCAACAGGTCTGAATCTCCCCCTTAACCCTTGATTTTTTTTCGATTGATTGTAATCCTATGCATATAGTATGTAAACTATATTCGTTATTAAATAGTTACTTTTATTCAATTCCTACTATTAGTTCACACTCTATCTATATTTATCTTGTTCAAATTTTCACTCGTTAATAAAATGCATTTTAAAGCACTCAATTTAGCTGAAATTTTATGTACACACTTATTTTCGATGACAATACAGTAATTTAATTATAATTAATAAAAATTAATTGATTAAAACTAATTATTCCAAGTATTACAAATACAGCCACGCTGGCATCATTTTTGGCAACTTAGCGACCATTTTGGCGACTTGTGTCAAAACATGAAAAGATTTTTTTCTCACATTTTAAAACGCTCATTTGAGCTGAAATTTTCTATACACTATTGTTTTGGGTAACAATACGATAACTTAATTAAAATTGATTAAAATTATTGACTGAAATTAAA
Organism: Trichonephila clavata; assembly: GCA_019973975.1. Classification (NCBI taxonomy): domain Eukaryota; kingdom Metazoa; phylum Arthropoda; class Arachnida; order Araneae; family Nephilidae; genus Trichonephila; species Trichonephila clavata. Next base: position 44,167 of record BMAO01025734.1, read on the forward strand.
TATTTACAGAAATACAGATACAGCCACGTTGGCTTCACTTTTAGTGACTTGGTCAAATCTTTAAAATATTCTTTTTCTTACGTTTCAAAGCATTTAGTTGAACAGAAATTTTTTTACACGATTTTTTTGGATGACAATGCGATACTTTAATGATAATTAATAACAATTATTACCTCTTATTATGTTATTCTGTGTCATATGTCGATACATATTTATATTAATTTTAACTATTTAATAAAAAGTAACTAAAATAAATTGTTTTTGTTGATTTAAGTAGGAATTGACTTAAATTTTTTTATATTATTTGTTAGTTAATGCTAATTATTTATCGAGGAATTAATATTTTTCTGTGTTTTGTTCCCAAAAATTGATAAAATCAAAAGAATATGCTGGGCAACGTGTTGGAGTATGATACGAGAATGGGGAATTTTTGACCCTGGAACCCCCCTTGAAAAATTCCTGTGTGCGCCACTGTGCGTAACTATATGGGAAATTATTAGCAGTGTGGTTGGACGAAAAAGAATTGAAACAAAAAACTGTTACAAATAAGTTAAGTTTTTTCCCCTGAAAAACAACAGTAACCCAGGGCTGTATTTTTCTGAATCAAAAATATGAATCGTAATAACATTTATTTTCTGAATTTTGTTGAATTTATATGTAAAAAGAATCCAAATTGTTTGATTTTCATTAAAAAAGTTATTTTTGTTTTAAATAATCATATATTGTAAAAACTGGCTCAATGACGAAAAGGAAATCAAATTGCATGATATTAAACACCTCATATCAACGAACCCTTTTTATATCGATTTCAATTAACGTCGTACACTGAACCAATACGTGAGCTATTGGGACGGATCGTGGATTTTTTAACCACGGTCAAGTGACGAGAACGATAATTGACTTAGCACATTCTCTCCAAATTTCCACATCACACCAACGAGAAGTCTTTGCGCCTCAGATTTAGCCTACATCACCCCCTCCAAGTAGCGATTCTTCATTAGCGCAAGTATTTGAACTGGCGACTCGACAATGGTGGACACGAGTTCGTGACCATGGCCATGACCATTTGGCTATCTCAGCCACACAAATCCGTTGGATGTCTGATGTGAACGAGACCAGTTATTTTATCCTGTGCAGCAATTTTCAACGTCTGAATTTGAAAGGGAGTGTGGAAGATTAGAACCCGAGATCTATGGGTTTGTAAGCACGTAACATACCTTTAGACAAAAGGGATCACTCCTGTCTGGAGGCTGTGGCTGGCTTATTTAGATACCGCCACAGTACTCCCCCACCAGTGAGTCGGTGGGTTGGCGAACGAACGAGATATTTGTTGTTATGGCGAGCGTGAGAGTTGTTAAAATTGCGTCAAGTGAGTCTGACGACTTTGCTGCGTCGAGTGGGTCCGACGACTTTGCTTGCTGTTCTTGCGGGTAGATAGCGCTATGACACATCAAAAGGTTTTTGCGTTTTTCTTTTCAGCCAAAGTCACCAATGTGGAAGACTAGAACCCGAGACCTATGGGTTCGTAAGCACGTAACATACCACTAGACAAAAGTGATCCCTCCTGTCCGGAGCTGTTTCTGGCTTTTATTTAGATACCGCCACAGCGAGTTTATTTAAAAAATAATGGAAAAATTCCGGTCTATTTTACTTGTAGAATTTTTTTGTGTAGTTAACCCCTCCTCGGCTTTTCCTGAGCTGGGTCCGGACAGGTGAAACGTATCCTCTTGGCTCATCCTTAGTGTAGCTCTGGTACTGTGAAAATTTACACTGTGCAATCGGTCTTCCCCAAATTATTTCACATCTTCTTTTTATGGTTTCAAATAATTGAAAAGTACCACTCGGTGGAATTTTCTCCAAAAAGAGGACGACCTTCTGCTGAGCACCCTCCTTCACGCTTGTCTGAAAGACGCTTTGTTGACTACATTCCCCCAACAGAGAAGGAAACTAAATCAACACGACAATGTATTATTTGTTACTCAAAGAGAAACAAAAAAGGGAAGAGGTAAAAAGAGAATTAAGATTCTACTGTCCAAGACTGCGATGTTGGGTTATATGCAGCATCGTGTTTTCAAATTTATATCATACACGATCCAATTTTGATTAATAATTTCATAATCATTAATGTAAATGCAAAAGATGTAAGCAAAATTTGAAATTCAAGATAAAAGCTTAGTATTCCAAGCTTTAAATTTATAGTTAGTGTGAATTGATTCCAAAGTCTAATGATTTCTGCCCTTCAGAAAGCCAGCTTTACAGGTCAATTAATCATCTATTTAAATAGATTTTTTCACTTTAATTTTTAGGAAATTTTGTATGCGAATAGTGCGATTATGTTTTAAAAGGTATGTATGTGTTTGAAAATATGCCTAAGAAAAATTGACATTTTTTGATCCATAATCCAGAAATAAAATGACCCTTCAAGGGTTTGTTAAAAGTTGTTAGAATTACATTCGATAGACAATTATCATTTATATGTAATCGATAATAATCACTGGTTTTGAAATAACGTAAGATCCATATCATACGCTATTTTACTAAACTTTGAATAAAAAACTGAAGTAAAATAATTTGAAACTAAAATTAAATTTATAATAGTTCACTTATTTTTCAAATTTATTCAATATACAAATTTATTTATTTATGCTTATATTTATGTATAAATAGTGAAACAGAATCAGAGAGGAAGAGAGAGGTAGAATCAGAGGGGGAGAGAAAAAGAGATAATAAAAGAAACAAATAAAGAAAAAGATATTTTTAAATCTCAATTCATTTTAAAATTTACCAAATTAAAAAAGTCCCTTTTTGTATCGTAAAATTCCCCTCAAGAGTTCTATTTTTCTTGAATATAAGTTTTTTCAACAAAAAGAAGGTATTTCGACTCCACTATTTTACTTCAAACGAATCGAATGAATTTTAAAAAGAAAGGAGAACTCTCTCTGATGCAATTAATATCTATAAAATCATAAATGCAAAAATGAAACTTGATGAATTCTGTGCGGAAAAACGATCGAGAAATCCAAATCCGCGTGCCCGATTCAATGGGAAGAGGGGGTCTCGGGGCTCTCGTCTGAGAGAGAGAATAATTTGCATTTTTCAGTGTTCGTCGCCCTAGGTCACCCACTGGAGGCACGTCGACCTTGAATCGACTGGCCCAAGGTCAACAGCCTCTCGCCGGACACACAGCGAGAATTTGTGAAGTCTTTCTCCGGGGAAATAATCATCGCCATTTAAATTAAATGTTGATTGACTTATTACAAGTTATATAACTGCGCGGTAGAGGGTTCGTTCTTGTTTTTGGTGGGTTTTTTTCCCCGCTTAACGTACTCCCGTCTTGCTTATCTCTTTTATCGATTTCCTTTTTTTCTTAATTTTTTTTTTAAATATAAAGAGTTTTGGAGCATTATAGAACTGCTTGAAATGAAGGAATTCACGTTTTTGCGATGCGAAAAGTGATAATGGAATATCTGAAGAAAATAACTCTTTTTTTTTTTTTAACCGCGTTTGTTACGACTTAAATACATGCATATGTCGAAAGTGATGGTTTTAGAAGAAAAAAAATTCTCTTTTCATGTATGGTATGTTTAACCCTGGGAGAAGAAGATACAGTAAGAAGTAAAGCTTCTCTTTTTGTACCGAACTTCAATACGAAGGGAAAATAACCGCTGCCGGTGTATGTTAATTGTTTGTGCTGTTAACTTCCATGGAAGCTATTGCTTTAATCTCAGTATAAAGATACTACATTTACTTGAAATACAATTTTGATAAATAATTCAAAAGCATTTTTGGAGAATTAAATTTATTACTGATAGGCAACGATTTACGTATTTAATACTCTCCTAATTTAAGTAATAATAATGAGATTTTTCCAGCTCAACCTACACAAAAAAATATGTAGAACCCAATTCCTAGGAGGAAGAGTTTATGTAGTATATGGGGGTATATGGGTATAAAATTATTAATCACATACTGAATGGCTATAAATCTAACTGAAAACTAAGCAACGCGTATATAGTGGTATAAAAAAATAGTATTGTTCATAGTTGAATAGCCATAGAGACCACAGTAATATAATTACAAACTCTAACTCTTAGGAACTAAGATTGTGTCTATATAGAAAGTGTTTTTAAGACGCTAACCTTCCCCTAAATCGGCGTATAATGTTGAAATGAAAAAGAAAAGAAAATACAGTATAAAAAGTGCGCACGCGTGCAAGTGAGTGTGTGCAGTGGCATAGCGTCTGCTTTCGGCGCCTGGGGCCGACCGGAAGTTTGTCGCCTCTCTATTTTAATTAATGGTCAAGAAAATTATTAAAAGTCAAAAAAGACAGCTTTAAATTTTTTTTTGATTAAAAATGCACTTTTCGTGCTTTTTTCATAGCAAAATCGTTTATACAATTGTCAATATCAATATGTATATCATGTTCAATTGCCAGAATAGCTAAATTTGTTTGCCTTAACGTGGACATAGTTGATCTGAGATTATTTTTGTTTATTTTCGCTTAAAGAAGCTTCTCTCGCAACTAGGATTACTGATGGCAGATGTTAAGAAAATTCTTAACATTATGACAATGTTTGGTATGCCAGTTTGGACTCAATAATATATTTTAATATGCCCAGAGAGAGCCGGACCTAATGTTTTCTTTTTTACATCATGGGTCTGTGGCAGCTACGAAAGCTTGTAGAAGTACGCGCTCAAGTTGGAATTCTTCTTTATTAATGTCTTGAGGAGCTTAATCTAAGTTAAGTTCGTCCATGCTCAATATCACTTAGAGCCTTAAAAAAGCATATTTTTGCGCTAGATTCTGCAACTGTTGGAATCTTTCCCGAATTTCAGCGGTTACTCTGTCTATTGGAGTAAAATATCTTCGCCTCAAGTCATCTTCGTACAATAACTGATCATCTTTACTTCCATCGCCAAATATATGCTTCCTCCTGATTCGTCGGGGGGGGGGGGGTCGAAAGAAATTTCAAACTCTTCACATAAACTTTTAGCATATGTTGAAGCGTCATCCCCGAATTCCTCTCGTTTTGCATCTAATGCCGTGTGTAAAGCATGTATTTTTTTAGCACATTGATGGATATTTAGTCCCTCTGTTTGCACAAATAATTTTGAGCATCACTGACTTCACACAGTACTGGTTGCGAGAAGTCTAAGTAAAATAAAAACGAATGCGAATGCATAGCGACTAATAAACTTCCTGCATCTCTGCGTGTATTAAAGCTTTCACTCGTTTCCGTCAGTTTTTCCAGTGCAGTCAAAGTTTCTTTGTAATGGTGTCTAATATAATTTACAGCATCACCTCTAGCACTCCAACGTGTGTCCTGAATCCTCTTCCAATTTTTTCCCTGTGGAATCAAGAGGAACTTCCCATCGGTGCGTCGACGTAGAGAAAAAGAGTAGCAACGTTCTAGCGTATCAAAGAAAGTCACCAAATTTATCTCCACTGAAGCTGCATGGACGCAAACAAGGTTTAGCGAATGGTTTGAAATATTTTTTGATTGGCAATTTGGTGTTTGGAATATTTTTTTAATTTAAATATCACGGTGCTTGCCACCACCCCTTTTCGTTTGTCGCTCGGGGCCATGGCCCCCTCTGCAACCCCACGCCACGCCACTGAGTGTGTGCAATGGTAAACTGTACCCTGGAGATAATCTTTGACGATAATTTTCTTGCAATTAGTAAATATGCAAGTGCCCTATTTACATTTAATATAGATGGACCATAAAAGCTTATTTAATACACATAGATTTTCATAATTATATGAAAATAAGTAAGGGGATGAAACTTCCACAGAGGGGAAAGGGGCCTCCTCCCATACACGGTAAGTTCGAAAAATTCCCGGAATCGGGAAATTACAAATTATTTAAAAATATAACCATAATTTAATCTTTCTGGCCTTCAAAGTACTGTCCTTCTGTATCCATACACCTGTTCCTCTAGCGTTCGTATAACTGTTCAAAACACTCCAGGAATCCATTTATTGAGAGGTCCTTCAGTTTCTTCGCCGCCTTTTGGGTCATCTCTTCTGGTTGCACAAAATGATGTCCTTTCAATTTCATCTGCATCCGTCTAAACAGGTCAAAGTCCTCTGGTGCTGGAATAATTTCCGCAATGCTTTCTTCAGCATCTCAAGGTGATTTCGCGAACAAAACACAGAGTTTGATGTTTGCACGCTGCTCCAAAGTCAACGTTGTAAAATCCGATGAATAAAAAACTCGCTTAGTCAGAAAGGATCTGCAGCTAACACCAACAGTGCAGGAAAGGAATTACGAATCTACGAAAGATTTTTGGGGTACATGGGTTTCTGGGAACCTTCAAACCTGTATCTGGCTAGAAAGTTCATTTGATGACATAATGAAGTTTAATTTTCATGCTGATGAGTAGGTGCATTGCAATTGGACGAGCGGCGGCGGGCTGGTAGGCGGGGCTTTGAGGTGATGTTCTTGGTTTCCAGGTTTATTCAGATGGCAGGAATCTGGTGAAAGAGAGAGCATCTTCCTATTGGATGTTGTTAAGTGAGGATAATGGCTCAGAATGGCTGCCCAAGGAGTAAGCCCAAGGGTGAGAGTGTGTAGTTATGTGTTGTGACGCAATGTCCAGTAGGGGGGGATATTAAGTTTGAAAAGGAAACCGGCGGGTTTCTGCGAGATGGACACCCTCCTTCGCATTGACCACGCACGGCCCTGCTGCAGTTTTAAACTTAAGTGTGGCGGGTGCTAAGAGCACTCCGCCACGAATATTGTTTGCAAAAGATAAAAATAAATAATTCAGAATGAATGAGTAAAATAAAAAGTAAAGAATTTAGCAAAATGAAAGTAGTAAATAATAAATTAAACTATTGAGGATTGTGCGAGTCGAGGAGAATTCTCCTGGGTCGTTTCTTTGAATTATAGATAGCTGTGTGTTTTCCTTTTTAGAGATCCAACCCCGAAACAGATATTTCACCCCCAATGAATACTAGCGTGAATGTAGGGACCATTCCGGAAATTTTTTTACCTCCAGTAGTATACACTAGGGGGAATCGGAAAAATCTTCTTCAGAATTTCAAAACCTGCTAATGCGGAAAAGATATTCTCTGGTATGTAGATGAATGAGAAAATAAAATAAAAAGTAAACTTTTATGTTAAGGATAAGAATGAAGTTAAATTATAAGAGTTGGGTACGAGAATGAGGTTAAAATATTGGAGCTTTTTTAAAGGTAGAAAATCAAATAAATTCTTTTGGAAAAACAGGCATTTAAATACTTTTTAACATTTTTTGCGATGAGAGAATACCTACTAAATAGTAACAAGAAAAAAAATTTCAGCAATTCAGTAGCTCTTCTCAAGTATCATTTTTTTTAAAAAAAAGAACCTACGGCCAAAGTTAAGCGCACGATAAAACGGAAGATGGAAGAAAGTTCGGATCGGACTAATTCGACGGTGAGGGGAGTGAAAGCAAGGGTTGTACATAGTAGTATTTCCATTGTTGCTTGTACAGTCTAAGGCTATGCTGCTAATACCAACATTAAAATTAGTGATACTGTCCAAAATTCTTACCTACGCAGAATCGTTAAAGCCACTAGATATGTGAGCAATGACGACATACGTAATTCTTTAAAAATCAATAGCTTTAAATAACACATTCAGAAAATTGCAATCAACTTTTTTAATGCTCTCCCTGATACAAATAACGATAATATGCTAAACTTAATCCTTTACAATCCCAATATTAAAACTAAAAGACCAAGAAGAATACTTCTTGATTCTTACAACCCTCCTTAATTAGTTCATTTTCTTGCAATAATTTTTATTATTGCTTAAATTCAAAAAATTTTACATTCTTTTTAATTTCCTCTAATTTTACCTACCCCACTGGACTAGCTCCTCCCACTTTCCAAACTCTCAGCTCCCCCCCCCCCGGGCAGCCAATCGGAGTCTATGTTCACGCTACCACCGACCAATCAGAGAGCAGTTTCTCAGTGCTCACTCATGCTAAAAAATTCAACACCACTGCACCCAGAAGAATCATAGGCACGCCTCCCGGATCTCCTCACCACAGCCAATCATCATGACTCTACTGAGCAGAATGAAAGACTCCAATATCGCCATGCCCTCCATCGAAGATAATCAAGGTACGAGATTGAGGACTGTATGCAGTCCGGATGCCTACAGCACAACGCCCCACGCAAAGTACATTGCATTATTTATACTTCTCAGTACTTATAAATAATTCTCGCTTTTGGGTAATATTTTGAAAGAAATTAAATTTATTTTAGTTCTAAAATCATCTAGCAAAAATTAAGTCTTTTTGCATTTTTTTAAAAATTTAGCCGCTTTATATTTTTTATATTAAATTTTGAAATTATTTCTTAAATTGTTTTTCTTTTTATCTCCAATACCTTAGAAAATCTTTCCCGCATAGGTAAGTCTCGATTAGAAGGAATTTTCTCTCCCCATATAACCTCACTCCAGTATAATATGTATATACATATATATATACAGTTTTGAACAAGAATAACCTTTCGATTTTTTATTACTCATGTCCTCTTGTTAGTAGAACTTTATTCATTGTTAGAGGTGTAACATAATAACATTCAAGTTTTACAATGTAAAAACACATTTCCACACAAAGTATTACATAAACATATATTTTGCTTTAATATAACACATTTAAAATAGAATCTTATTAAGTTTTTCCTAATTCTGTAACTTATTATAAAATTCAATGTGTTTTACTGTATTATTTTCTCACTAAATGCTGAAAGTTTGTCGGTTATTCTTAAAACCAAAAAAAAAAGTAACCAAAATTTTTGCATGGATATTGTTGGAAGTTGGAATATGGAAGTTGTTTGGATATTTTAAGGATTTTCACCTCTGCTTTTCGGAGTTTGTAAGTAATTGTCTTATAGTATTTTATTTATTTTTTTTTGCCAAAAGACTCTCTTATTGTTGTTTTTTAAAAGAACTCTCGTCGTTTCATATGGCTGTTTCTTAGCTAAAGTAAGTGAATCTGATCATTCGGAACGAAAAGTTTCTCCTGAGATGGCAAGAAAATCTTATATCAACGTGGAAAAATCTACAGTACCAAGGTCATTGGGATTCAATACTGAATACACGGACCAGTGTATGAAAATATATCAAGGCAATTACTACACAATTTACCGTAAAATCCGGCGTATAACACGCATCTATACTTTCAAGCTGCCTTTTTTAATTTTAAAGTATAGTTACTGTATAACTCGCACCCCCTTTTTCTAACAAAGGAATCTGTAATGTACGTTACATTAATGCTATTATGTTTTAAAGCCATTTATTTGAGGTATTACCTCAGGATTTTTAAAAAAATAATGTATTTCTAGAAAAACAACCCTTTATGTTCATATAAGGTATGTCATTTCTTTTAAATAAACAGTATTCCGATCTTTGTAGAAGTCAGTTTTTTTAATGCCCATCACCTTTACTTTACTTTTAAAGCTATCATTTTTATACCCGACGTATAACGCGCATCCTTAAATTTCGATCTTATTTTTTGTGTTAAAAGTTATACGCCGGATTTTACGCCTTATTTTGTTTCGAAATTTTCAATCATTGAATAACAAAACTTTGGAAAGTGTTGAACGTAAAGTCATTGAGAGGGAGTTTGGGTGTTCAAACGATGTGGTTCATTGGGAATAGATCAATGAGAGATGGATTTTAACATCTTTGAAAAGGTATCGAATAGATCGGGATTGAACTGATGTGTTAAAAAATACAGTAATATGCTTGACTCCAACATTAAATCAAAACATTTGTATTAACATATGAACATCATTAAAGTAAAGGGTCCAGATTTCGATGTTATTTATATCAGCAACCAACCTGTAAATAAGTAAAATACAGCGTGTGTTTAAACAAACATTTGCCGTGTGGTCATGATCGTAAACTAGTGTCAGCAATGCTTGAATTGCCATGCACTTAATTCCTTTCAAGACCTATCGTGTAGATGGGCTGATGTGCATTACATCTGTCGATGCTCAAGTCCTTATGAGAATGTTGAACATATATGGGATGGTAGTTCAGATTCCGACTTCTATTTGAAGCTTACAATCACAAGGAGTCACCCATCTGGTATAGCGGTTAGCGACGCTGACTGCTGTTCCGTAGGGCATTGGTTCGAATCCCGGAGAAAGCATGGATGCTTGTAAATGTATAGAGTGCCTTCGTGGCATGGGGCCTTCGAGCCGCAAGTCCTCTCGTGAGGTCGGTGGAAGGAGAAGAGAGGTGGAGGCCCCTGTTCATTCCCAGGATGTTCTCCCTCAACATTGGAGGTGGAACCAAGCTAAATCGTACTGTCACCTGCATAGTGCTTAAAGCTACGTTTAACGACAGGCGTACAATCTAGCCCGATGCCATGATGAATTTCATGGGCCTCGATCTGACTACGTCATACAGGTGGCATTAGCAACAACACAGCACAATCACAAGGAATATTGGTTGTGGTTTGTTGATCTTTGCGTCGAGGAGAAATATGTATTACTTAAAACCTAAATATAAAATAGTTTTTTTTTTAACATTTATAAACCCGTGCACCACCGAACGTATAACACGGGGTAAACAACACAGACAGAAGAAAGGATCACAACACAAACATCCATGCCTTCTCCGGGATTCGAACCCAGTCCCTGCGGCACCGCAGTCAGCTTCACTGACCACTATACCGGATGGGGGCTATAAAATAGTTTGACGTTCAGAATACAGTATAGTAAATGAAAATTAGTTGAATAAAGTTAGTTAGTGTTGAATAAATTAGAAACAATACTTTTTTTAAATAAAGAAATAATAAACGTGTGTGTAAACCCTTTATATATAAATCAATTTACATAAGTTTTTCTTATAGTTAATTTATAAAATCAATGGCAAAAATAGTTCTGGTAATTTGATAGAAGTTTTCTTTTTTTGTAATACAACTGATATACAAAAATATTTTAAAAACTGTTTGATATTTGGGGTTTTTTTTAGATCACGGTAACCGAGTGTAAGCATGGCTGGAAATATTTTGGTTCAGCCACGCGTTCGAGTCCAGATTATGCTGAGTGAGTGAGTGAATATTAACGTCGAACTGCTCAGCTACACGAGGGCTTTTGGCGATGGACCTCGTAATTTTGAACCATATTCAAGTGTCAAGGATGACACCTGAGCTGATACCCCCTCTCCTAACTACCACTCCATATCAACGGAAGGACGTTTGATCTCTCGACAGATTTAAGGTGCATCGCGCCCCTACACGCGGGTCTTTAGTAGTACTGGGCTCGAAATCGTGACATGCCAGCCACGATCCGATACCTTGACCACTCGGCTACCGCGGCCACTTGATTGTTCTAAGAACCCATCGCGAAGAGAAAATGGTGCATGTTAAATCTGTCAAGATTAAAAGTTTGCAAGTTAGGGAGGAATGGATATTGAGAATTTGGAGCCAATTCGAGTGCCGAACTCGTCCTCTGACAAAGATTCAAAACTATTAAATATATTGTTTTTGGTTAGTGGGGATCTGTGTATTGAGAGTTAAAATCAGACATTTAATAAATAATTATCCATAATAACCAAGATAAAACCAACTTTTTCTCTATGGAATTCAGAGGATTGCTTAAAATTGCTAAATTCGATTTTATAATCCCTCCTTATTAAAAGTGTATTGGTAAATTCAGGAATTATTTATTTGAATTCCATTTAATTTTAAAAAAACATGGATTTGCTTTTGCAAATACGCATTATTGATTGCATTGATGGAATGAGCAGGAAAAGTTATGATGATAATAATTGATTGATAGATTATTAGCACACATCACAATTATAAGAAACGAGACAGCTGACAGGAGGAACCATTATGTTGAATACACATCACGATTTGAATTCCGTATACAAACTCTAAGGATAGAAGAATATATTGCGCTTGCTGAGAAATTAGTCTAAAAGGTTTTACACAGAAAAAGCTCCCATTTGCTTGCCATCTTATTTTGATTATTTTAAAATTGTCGTTGGAAATTGTTTTTCTGGAAAAAAAAAAGCCTATTTACCTTAAAAAAACTGTAGATTGCATGATTTCTTAAATTTATTATTCTTAAATACAATTATATTTTGTTCTAAGTCATGTTTTCCAAATCCTTTAATCAAGTATTTTTTATCTTTATTGGTGTTTTTTTGTTTATATTTAAAGATAAACAAAAAACAATAATCTGAGTTTTTTGCTTTAAAAAGAGCTTTATACACATACAGCTTTATTTTACCGATTTTTTTTTCCCTTTAAAGTTTCTTAGCGTAAAATTCATTGTGAACATAAATTCAAAAATTTTGCCTTCTTCATCCCTAAAAATTATTTACTGCATTCATTCAGAGACTATGACAATAAATTCGATGCAAAAAATATCATGAAATAAAACTTTTTTTAATACAGCCGTGTTTGACGGATTCTAAGTGTTCATTAAATATATTAGTTTAGATCTGGTGGCCAGCTTGCCTTGAATAACTTTGCGGTCCACGAGATAAATATCAACTTTATAAAATGCGACTATTTTGTGCAATATTTTTGCTTTTAATGGGTTTTTTAACAAATAAATTCCATAACTATTTTCATTTTATCACGTTGCTTCTGTTACTGCGGATCTTTTTCTTTCTTTCGAAAGTGAAATGCATCAAACATAAATCACGCTCATACTTAACGGACGAAAAGCTGCAACATCAATTACGATCAGCAAATACACGCATTGAGATCGACTTGCAAAAACTAAGTGAAAGAGAGTTGAGAAACATATACCTCACAAATAAATAAATTAAACATTAACACATCACTCAATAAGTCCCGGGCCTGATTAATAAAACAACAATTTTTCTGCAAAATTGAACTTTATTGATCAAGATACTCCCCTTCAAGAGTGATACATGCATCCCAGCGCTTTTCTAATTTTTTAGTACCTTTTTCGTAGAACAATTTGTCTTTGCTTTCAAAATAGGCTTTTACTTCGGCAATCACTTGTTCGTTTGAACCAAACCTCTTTCCCTGTAGCATTCTTTTAAGATCTGCAAACAGCCAGTAATCACTGGGGGCTAGATCTAGACTGTACGGTGAGTGAGAAAGTAATTCGAAGCCCAATTTGTTTAAGTTGATCATCGTTTTCATAGACTTGTGGCACGGAGCATTGTCTTCATCAAACAGCACTTTTTTCTTTTGCATTTGAGGGCGTTTTTTCTTTATTTTTTCATTCAGTTGATCCAATAACGCCATTCACTATTAATTGTTTTGCCTTTCTCAAGGTAGTCAATAAACAAAATTCCCTGTGCATCCCAAAATACGGATGCCATATCCTTGCTAGATGACGTTTGAGTTTTTGGTCGCTTTGGACGCCTTTCACTGGCTGCTGTTCACTCAGCTGACGATCTTTTGAATTCAGTAATGGATCCATGTTTCATCTATTGTCACATATCTACGTAACAAATCCTGTTTGCTTAAACACTTCCAAACAACGTTTTGAATCGTCGATGCTTTGTTGTTTTTAATCGACAGTGAGCAAACGCAGCAGCAACTTTGAACTCAGCTTTCTCCTTGACAAATGATCATGCAAAATAGCAAATCCACTGCCATCTGATACCTTTAAATTCTCTGGTAGCTCACGCAACTTCAATTTACAATCGGCTAAAACGATTTCATTGACTTTTTTGATGATTTTGGGAACAACTGCAGAATTTTGGCGACTTCAACGTTCAACGTCGTTTGTGTATGTACGACCGTTATAAGTCAGCATACCATCTCTTAATAATTGTTTGCGATGAAGCATAGTCCGGATAACATTTATCAAGCCATTGTTTTGCTTTAACAATGTTTTCCCCCATCAAAAAGTTATGTTTATTTACCACACGAAATTCTTTTTCATCTATGGTTTCCTAACAGTTGCCACTGTTGCCACAAAAACCCACTGTAATTTTATAACTAAACAAGATATTATCTCGAAATTTGACACGTACCGTTTGAAAGTTAGTACTACTGGGTTAGGCTTAGAAAAGTTAGTAGGTAGTGCCATCTATATGTTAGGCCCGGAACTTATTGAGTGATGTGTTATTTGATCATTGCATTATTATTATTATATTATCTACGTTTGTATACATGAAAAACAATTAAAACAACAATAATATGTCATTTTTTTAAAAAAATTCACACCAATAACAGTTCGCAATGGATCCAAATCTAAAATAAAGTTATATATTTTTAAATGCGACCCGTGGGATTTTATAATGCTTTTGCGAAGTGGCACGCGAGGTCATTTGGGTTGGTCACCCTTGGTTAAATTATGCATAAAGTATTAGTAGCGAGCATTTCCTGTTCATATTAATACATATCAATATTTAACGAACTAATTAGGTGACTTACAATATGCATTATCTGTACAAATATCCATACAATATTTATAGAACAGTATCAACATAATAAATTTTATAAAAGTCACTTATCAAGAACTGACAAAAAACGTTTTTCTAAGTATCTAGTTCTCATTAAGTAACATCGAGTACGTCTTCTCTAAAGTCTTCTGTAATCTAACTCGCGCACGTGATTTTCAAATAAACAAATATATTACACATATCTTAGTTCCAGTCCTCATCAGTTCCACCATCAAAATTTCTATATGGAAACGTTACATACAAGTCTATTTCTATGAACATTTTTATATTACATAATCAAATTAAGTAACGTAAAATTAAATAAGGATTGAATCACATCCTGTACTAACTCAAAAGAAAAACAAGATGAACTGCAGCATCAATTTAAGCAACATTCTCCTTTTAAATAAGTAAGTTAGCATAAATTTTCCGAAAGTATTTCTCAGATTTCTTTGAATAATTTCACGCAGAATCCCATAATCATATTTGTACGCATGACTTTCGCATAAACAAACGCATTATAGTCTTTGTCTGCTCTTGACTATTTTCCCTCTTCAGCTGCGAGTGTCATTTGTTCTGGATTATTATCATTTGTATATTTCAGCTCCTCACGTTCATTCTTCAGCAAGTATGCCGAACAATATATGTTAAATGAGGTGAAACATACCAGGAATTTTATTTTTTGGAAGTACCCGTGCAAAATGAACTCTTTGCATCTGCGGGAACATTAAGAGTGTTGAAATGAATCACGAATAAATATTTCTGTATGATTTATTTCAGACGAAATCTGATAATCCATCTCCCTTTCTGTTACTGTGAAAAAAATCTTTTTAATTTAAACAGAAACTTATGAGCAGGATTGCAGAGACAAATTTATTTTGAAAATCTGCAATCCTAAAATCTTAAAATTATGTTCTTTCACTTTATGAGAATTTTTTTTTAAATGAACATTTTAAAAAATTAATATTTTTTATTATTATTTTTTAAGCCGACTGGGGGGCGTGGTTGGTTTGTCGCTGGCTTTCTACACCCAAGGTTGCGGGTTCACCCTCGGCCCAAGTCGGTGGATTTTCTTGATGCAGAAAATCGACAGCGGCCATGTCGTATGATTATACGGTATGTGAAAGATCCTTAGAGTATCTGTTTGGCTTGGATGCTTTCGGCAAAATTAAATCCAAATACAAAGTTCGCATCGCCAAGAGCTCAGGTGCCTCCCCCTGTGGAGGAAACTGGGCGACAAAATTGCTTGCTGTTATTGGTATCGCCTATATGGTGCAGCACTAAAAAGTGGTACCAGCTGCTGGAGAATGTATTAGGTCTGCAAAGGTTTAAAATATTTATGCGCAGCCCCATTGAAAAAAAAAATATTTTAACCGGATTTATAAGCTTTAAGTTTCCGACTGGTTGCGACAACATTTTTTTAAAAAATGGAGATATGTGGATTTTTTGTTGTTCTTAGAATTTGTTGATACATTTTAAGAAAAATATGCTAAAATTAAGAAAAGAAAAATAAATTATTATAACTAAAATGGGTAAAAATTAACAAAAAATAACATAAACGCTGCCCAATATGTACCAATGGTTTATGAACAAATTTTAAATTTTGATGTGTTGCTGTGTTATTCATTAACAAAATGACCTTCAGGATAAGTGATATTTTAAATTTTATAAATTCTAGACCACTTTATCTTAGTTATTGTATGAAATTGCTTAAGAAAACAATGATTATATTCACATAAGGAACTGTAAATTCTGTAATAAAACAGTGATTGATAAATCTGAAGGTTAAAACACTTCTACTATTATACACAACTTATACAAAAAAATTCATTTAATTATGTTCGAACCATTTTTATAGAAATCGCTGGCCAAGTTTGATTATTTTCAACAAATCATGTTTCGAGTAAAACGCGTTTTAAATTATAACATCTTGCTTAAAGTAACGGCATCTGCTTTTACTAAAGCACTTGAGGTTTTCGTTCTAGTGAAGGGAAAATGATAAATTTAGTAATTTTAGAAAGCTAATAAGATGGCCTATAAAATAAAACCATAAAAAAATTTGTCAATTTTTGGCAAAATTCCCAATATTAGGGTAGTCGGATACCTTAAAAGATTAACCGTTCTATTTTAATATCAGACCGATATGCTGTACAAGATTTGCATCGGTTATATTGCGCAGGATACCCCCAAGCGCACGCGCGCGCGCGTTATTCCAACAGGACCTCATATCACACGACGAGCCCTCAATAACCTGAATAAAATTGATTTTTTATCTGGCAGTCTCATCTCATCCCTCCTCTATCGAACATGTATGGATCCTTATTAAACGCTCGATACACCGGGCACCACAAGTGCATAACATAGAGGAATATAGATCCGATGTGGACTCGACTCCAAGATAGGAATAATTCAAGACACTATTAAAGGCCTCCCTGACAGTATGCCGCAACGTTTACAGGATTGTGTAGGAACGTTTCCAGGATTGTGGTCCATGAGGACCACATAAAATACTGAATGAACAGTTCCTTAGTGTTTCATCACTATCGTTCCAGTTATTTTCACATGAATGAGCATAATCCTTAAGGTATCCGACTACCCTAAAATTGTTAATTTTGCCATTAAAATTTGTTTATGGTTTTATTTTATAGGCCATCTTATTAGCTTTATAAAAATACCAAGTTTATCATTTTCCGTTTACTAGAACAAAAACTACAAGGGTTTTAGTAAAAGCAGATGCTATTACTTTAAGCAAGATTTCATACATTAAAATGTGTTTTAATCGAAATGCGTTTTAATTAATTAACTGAAATTTTTTGTGTAAGTTCTGTATAATAGCAGAAGTGTTTTAACTTACATATTTATCAATCGCTGTTTTATTACTAAATTTACAGCCCCTTATATGAATATAATCACTGTTTTTTTTCCAGCAATTTCATATAACTGAGATAAAGTGCTCTAGTTTTTGTAAAAATTAAAATATCTCTTATTCTAAAGGTCAATTCGACGATGAATAGCATAACAACACATCAGAACTGAAAAATTGAAAATTTGTTTATAAACCTTTGGTACAGAATGGGTGGCGTTTATGTTATTTTTTGTCAATTGTGTTACCTATTTTTTTCCCATTTTAGTCATAATAATTTGTTTTTATCTGCCTAATTTTAGCATATTTTTCTAAAAAGGTACTAAAAAAATCTAAAAACAACAAAATAATCCACATATCTTCATTTTTTTTTAAAGTTGTCTCAACCAGTTGGATACCTTAATGGCAGTGATTCCTAAACTTTGGTCCGTGGACCTCTGGAGGTCCGCAGCACCTGTCTCTTATCTAATGTTAGTGATACAATCTATAAGCCAGTAACAACCTACGCACCATGGTGATAATTTTGGTGTAGTGGTTAAGTTACTCGGCTTCGGACCAAAAGTTCCCGGTTTCTATCCTCTCCGGATAAGCGCGCCACTTTATTTGGTGACCCAGACGTGATTTGAACACGCAACCTTCTGATTCTAATCAATAATTCCTGCCTCACATGCAAAAATACAATTTGTGATTCTTTTAAGCTTTATGCAGCAAATGGCTTGGAAATACTAACTTTTGGTTATAAAATTTTAATTTTAAATCTAGGGCTGCGTCGTGAATTCCAGTTTCCTTTCATTACTGCTAAATAGATAAAGGGATAATTGGTGCTGATTTTCTAAATAAGTTTAACTTGTTAATTGACATCCGAAATAAACAGTTAATAGATGGAATATTTAGCCTTCATGTATTAAAGGTGAAATTTCTTCTATTTTGCGAGAAAATAAAATTAACGTAATGGATAAATCATCAAAATTTTCTAATATATTATCACAATATTCAGATTTAATGAAACCAAATTTATTAATTACTAATACGAAGCACAGGATGTCAAACACTATATTTCTACTATGGACTCACCTGTTTACTCAAAAGCTCGTCAATTGGATTTAAAAAAATTAGAAATAGCCAAAGAAGAATTTAAATTTATGTTAGATAATGATATCATTCGGCCTTCGAAATCTCCATAGGCTAGTCCACTGCATCTTGTGAATAAAAAAGATGGAAGTATTAGACCATGCGGTGATTATAGACGTTTAAATTCTCAAACCATTCCTGACCGTTATCCAATTCCCTGCATTGAAGATTTTCATCACATTTTAAAGGGGAGAAGAATATTTTCTAAAATTGACCTATTCAAGGCATATTTTCAAATTCCCATTGCTGATGAAGACAAGGAAAAGACAGCCATAATAACACCATTTGGCTTATTTGAGTTTAATGTTATGAGCTTCGGGTTCAGAAATACCCCCTCTACTTTTCAGCGCTTTATCAGTGAAGTATTATTTGGATTAGAATTTGTTTTTCCATACCTGGATGACATTCTAATAGCCTCTGACAATGAAGAACAACATAAAACTCATTTGAAACTTGTGTTTGATCGCTTAGAAAAATATGGCCTTCGTGTGAATATCTCAAAATCAACTTTGGAAGTAACTCAACTAGAATTTCTAGGATATTTGATAACACCCGAAGGGATCTAATCCGCTTCCAGAGAAAGTACAAGGGGTGATCAAATGAAAAGGTACGAAACGACATAAAAATGAAACAGTTAAATATTTGCATATTCTGCCAAGGGAGAATCTAGCGAGACATCTCGGGATGCCATTGGAGACTCTGACTGGGATCGCGGATCATGCGCGGATGCCCGCATGCGCAGGAGAGAGCAAAGGCTCTTATAAAGAGTGGCGTCCAAATGATGCGGGCACAGAATTACTCGAGCACAGAAAAAGCATTAACTCCGATGTGTACTGTGAGACACTCCGACGCCTACGCAGGTCCATCAAGAACAAAAGACCGGGCTGCTCACGGAGGGTGTGGTTCTGCTCCATGATAACGCGCGTCCACACGTCTCCAGAGTCACACAAATGGAACTGACAAGTTCCAATGGGAGACGGTGACCATCGTCCTACAGTCGGACATGTCACCCTGCGATTTCCATGTGTTGGGTCCACTGAAGAAACACCTGAAAGGAGGAGCTTCAACTCGGACGACGTACTCAAGGACACTGTGAAGGACTGGTCTCGTCACAGCCACAGGAATTCTGGAACAAGGAATCCTGCGGCTTGTTCATCAGTGGATCGTTGTACTCAGCCTATGGTGTATATTTTGAATAAAGTCTGTATTTGTACCCACCGTGTCGTTTCGTACCTTTTCATTTGATCACCCCTTGTAGATGTAATCTTATCATACAAAATACCCGAAAAAATTCGTGAGTTGAGAACCTTTCTGGGACTTATTAAGTTTTATAGAAGATATTTAAAAGATGCTGTTAAAAATCAAGCTATTCTTCAGGAGTATTTAAATGGTTCAAAAAAGAATGACAAGACAAAAATTCCTTGGACAGAGGAAGCAAAAGAAAATTTTGAAAAATGTAAGCAAGATCTAGCACATGCTACTTTATTAAGCTTTCCTGGTCCTAATTTACAATTGGCCTTATTTACTGATGCTTCCAATTTTGCAATCGGATCAATATTACAGCAGTTTGAAGCTGGAAATTGGAAACCGATTTCATTTTTTTTCTAAAAAATTAACTGATGCATAGAAAAATTACAGTATCTATGATAGAGAATTATTAGGAATCTATCTAACCGTCAAAAAATTTAAACATCTTCTTGAAGGGCGAAATTTTGTTATTTATACTGATCACAAGCCAATTACATATGCCTTTCAACAAAAAATGGAAAAGCATCACCTAGACAATCACGTCATTTACAATACATATCACAATTTTCAACAAATATTTGTCACGTTAGTGGAGAAGAAAATATGGTAGCAGAGAGATTCATTGTCCAGGATTGAATCTATCTCTGAAATAGACTATAAAAAAATTGCTGATTCACAGGTTGATAACGAAGAACTTAATAAACTGCGCTTTAAACCATCCTTAAATGTCAAACAATATCCTCTCGACTCTGTAAATTACTTTGGTGTGATATTTCAACTGCAAATATTCGTCCATTTATACCTCAGCCTTTTCGAATGCACATGTTCAAAAAAATTCACAACTTGGCTCACCCTGGAGTAAAATCTACTGTTAAAAAAATAGCTTCCAGATTTATTTGGTTAAATATTCGAAAAGATGTCAATCAATGGTCAAATATTGTATCCATTGTCAAAAGAACAAAATTAATAGACATACACATTCACAACTTGCCACCTTCCAAGAAGTAGATGATCGATTCAGTGTCATCCATATTGACATTATAGGTCCATTTCCTGTATCAGAAGGAAAAATAAACTGCCTTACTTGTATTGGCCGCTTCACATGTTGGATACAGGTTATTTCTTTATCAAATATCACGGCCGAAACGTTTTCTCGAGAATTTTATAACCACTATAGATTTGTTGCTTTGGAATGCCATACCGTGTGATAACAGATCAAGGTACTCAATTTAGACCTGAGCTCTTTAAAAACATAAGTGTTGTTTGTGGATTTAAAGTAAACACAACAACAGCCTATCATCCACAATGTAATGGAAAAGTTGAAAGAATCCATCGCACTTTAAAAGCAGCCATCAGAGCACATAACTCAGTAAAATGGACACAGACTTTACTAACGGTATTGTTAGGATTACGATCGGCTCTACGTGGTGACACAAATTACACCATTGCACAAATGGTTTACGGTCAAACTATCCGATTACCAGGAGAATTTTTCGAGAAACCGAAAAGCATCTTGGATACAGATACGTTTGCGGAAGAATTACAGAAACAAATGGATCAGTTACAACCTTTAAAAACTCGCCGACAACCTTCTCAAAAACACTTTGTCCATAAAGACTTGCATACCAGTACACACGTGTTCATACGTGTCGACAGAGTAAAAAAACCACTTGAACTTCCTTACGATGGACCGTTCCCAGTGGCAAAAAGATACGACAAATATTTTACCGTGACAATTAAAGGCAAGGACATCAATATATCTGTAGACAGATTAAAAACCGCATATTTGTTGTTAACTGATGGTGATAATCCTGATCATCTCAAACACAATCAGAACGTGTACCAACTCCACCCGACAAAAAACTGATTGTGCAGACAAAAATTAAAAAACAGTCACCAGATTTGCTGGAAAAAGATGTCCAAAAAACAACTACACGCTCTGGTAGACACATAACGTTTCCAGCCCGTTACAGAAATTAGTTGCATATTATTTTAAATGATTCTCATTGTATTTTGACCCTAATTTGTATTGTATTGCATGTCAATTAAAAATTTTACTACTTTTCTTGCATATTGTACCGTAACTATATTATCGGGGAAGGAGTAATGTTGCATCTCTATATATTATCTTTGTTTTTGTAACTTTAGTTCTTCTGATCTGGCAACAAAAGAGTTGTCAATATTGCGGCTGATGTAAGAACACGAATCAAAAGCTTACGTTCGAAAATATTTCTGTTCTGTTATTTTTAATCATCTAAAAGGATGAATCAATTTTAAATAATATTTTTATTTATCCCATAAATTTTTCGCGATTCACTCATCCACATTACGATTTCCCTCCTTTGCAGACTCTAAAAAACCTCGTGGAAAAATTGAAAGATGCGTCATTCTAGACGTGACCACTCAATTGTTCAGAATAAAAATATTTACAAGAACGTGCATTTCAATCAAAGATATTAATTAAGTTTTTC
Organism: Trichonephila clavata; assembly: GCA_019973975.1. Taxonomy (NCBI): domain Eukaryota; kingdom Metazoa; phylum Arthropoda; class Arachnida; order Araneae; family Nephilidae; genus Trichonephila; species Trichonephila clavata. The sequence continues at coordinate 66,270 of BMAO01025734.1, forward strand.
TTTTTATTTTTATTCTTCTAACTACAGAGCCATTATTAAAATGGAATGTTTTCAAAAAATACATAAAAGAAACATCTGTGCAAAGACTAAGAACTGAATTCACTTTGCGTGCATATACGATTACGATTGCATCCAACTCAATTTCCTAATCGAATGGCGACTGTATTATTTATTTGAAACTAGTATTTTGTAATATTTTATATGCATATAAAATTAAAGGTTTACCGTTTTCTTAAAGGGAAAAAAGGAAGTGATAAAAAATTCTGTATAGACTCGTGGGCTGTTTTTTAAGAAAGGTCCGTTTGTTTTTTTAAAAAATAACAACAATATTTTGTTTCTGAAAACCTTTATTGTAGGATTGTACATACTTTTTGCCTATTTTCTACATAGTTGCCGAGTTTATTAATGCACTTGTCTACCTTAGAACTAAGTTTTTAAAATCCCCTTCAAAGAAGTCTGCCGCCTGGTCGGACAGCCAAGAATTCACGGCCGATTTCATTTCTTCGTTGTCACTGAAACATTTCCCACCTAGACTGTGTTTGAGGTACCGGAAAAGTTGGAAATCGTTAGAGGAGCAGGGTTGGGGCTGTAGGGTGCATGGTCCACAACCTCCCAGCCAAAAGATTCGATTACGTCCCGAATCGTTCGAGAAGTGTGAGGCCTTGCATTATCGTGGAGTTGCAAAACACCTTTTGACAGCATGCCACGCCGTTAAGAAGTGAAGGCGGCCGTGAACTCTTGGCAGTCCGATCAAGTGGCGGACTTCTTTGAAAAGGATTTTAAAAACTTTATTCAGGTATGACAGACAAGTACATTAATAAAATCGGCAACAATGTAGAAAAATAGGCAAAAGTATGTACAATCGTAAAACAAAGGTTTTTTGAAACAAAATGATGTTATTTTTTAAAAAACAAAAGGACTTTTTTTTTACTTAAAAAACAACCCTCGTAGATAGCAGATGCAGTCTCAAGACCATCGAGAAATGTCTAAATCACTCAGCAATATGTTAGGAGTCAGAGAGGGGTGTTCAAAATTTTGGGGGTCCACGCTATTAGGCTAATACATAAAGGGGGCCTTGGCGATTGAAAGTTTAAGAACCGCTGCTTTATGGTGTGTGTTGCCATTTCATATGTAAAATGTGTATTTTAGTAATCTATTAGGTGCCCGATGGCAGCAGGAAAAAGGTTTAAAAAAATTATGTTGGTAAAAGAAATGGCGCGAAATGTATAATATTATCCATAATTTTTTTAAAATTCTTTTGAATATTATTTATAACGTTTACTCTCTCTTTCTTTCAGCTATTCCTTTTTTCATTTTAGCATATCTAATAAATAAAATTTTATATTGAAATCATGTATAAGTTTTTATTCTACATTATTGCTTAATATGTTGAGAAAAAAATCACATATATTATTATTAGCAACAATTTTTTAATGCGAACTAAAGTTTTCAACGTATTTGTATTAACGTAATTTTTCAAATCTGAAAAAAAGTGTTCTAATACGTTTGTGAACCTTCACGGAACTGATATAAAACTTCGTGAAGCAAAAAAAAAAAAAAAATCACCTGGCTATGTCTGTGCATTAAAAGATTTCTACATATATCACTTACAAATATATTTATTTTTTCCTTTACTTATTTAAATACAATAATATTGACTTATTTTTATTTTAGTTCTGATTTTAAATTAAATTGATCCTAACACTTTTTGGAAATCGTGAGAGAGAAAAAAATTAAAAGAATATTTTTTAGTTAAAGCAAAACCGGATATAATTATTTTTTAATCCATATCTCTGAAGCTGTTTAACTATCTTTATAATTTTATTATCGTCAGAATTAGGCGGAAAAAATTTCTTAATGAGCCCTCTTGTATTCTAGACATGAAAACCTATTCTTGGAAGCAAAAATTGAATTCGATAAAGCTTCTTTCTTATCACGAAATAACTGAATGCCAGTTAACCTGCTTCTGATAGTGACTCTCTGTGTTTATTCAATTTATCTATTTCAACATTACTCAGAAAAAAATATTTCATATAATTGCAATAATAAATTGAAATCAAAGCTGACATACAAGATCCGCAACTTGGAAGTTCAAAGACTGTTCTTGGTACTTTGCTATTGACTGTATGCTAATCTACTCTTGATGGACAAGTTTATTTTCTATCGGAGTATTATGCGGATGAAACAACAGATTAAATTGCATCGGCTTTATCAATATGCAAAATGTAGGTATATACTCATAAAAAAATTTTAATGTGGATGTAGAAAAAAAAAAAAAATGCATGTTGCCAATCTACAAAAACGTCATGTAAGATTATTAGATAAAAATTTATATCTATCAAAAAATTCAGAATATCTGTGATTAATTATGTTTATGAAACGTCGAATTAGGTCGCAGCATATAGGGAGTTGACCGTCTAGAAATAAAGTAAGCAAGGTACTAACCCCACATAAAGTTCTGGAAATTACCTTTATAGTTTTTAATACTGCAATAAAATTTTAAAAATAAGCTCTTTAGATGAAAAGTATCCTTTAAAACTGATGAATTATTTAAATTGAGATTAAAGACACTTTCACGAACACAATTACTTATTTATTTTGTGTTGTTAACTTTATTTCATTAGATTTTTCTTTTACTTTCACGAAACAATAACTGCACAGAAGTCGATATATTTACTGTCGTGTTTACTTGATATAGTAAAATATTCATCTTATTTTTCGTTGTTGGTCATATTTTCCAAGCTGTAAATAGTTTTAAAAACAAAAATATGACGTACAAATAGCTTTGTTGCATGACGTTAATTTTGATTAAATTATAATGGATTAAAAACAAAAGTCAAGTATTTGATGCCCTTGCGTGCAATTTTTCTTACAGTTATCCTTGTAACCTATTATTATGAAATTTAAAATCTCAAATGTGACCAAAGCAGACAAGTGGTCGTGGTCACGAACTCACGTCCGGTGAGCCTTGAGTCCTGGTGTCACTGAATACGGAGTGTGTGTGACCGCTCTGGTGTCGTCCTCGTCCTTTGATCGAGGTTTAAAATTACAAAATCAGTTACCATTAGCCTTCGTGTTATTTCAACTGTGACGTAAAGTAAAATAATTAAAATCTCAAGTATGTATATCTGAACTTTTAGCTTATAGTTTCCTTTAGCAACAAATCCTTCGACATGCCTAATGGTTATTCTTATGTTCCTTAAATAAAAACGAAATCTTTTCTTAGAATAGTACTGTGATAAAAGGAAAAAAAATCGATTTATGCAGAGTTTTAATATTGCCGTTTGCCAATACGTTTTCGATTCTTCCTCACCATTTTTTTTATTCGAAATATATTTAAAAATTAAGAAAATTAAAATATTCCCTTTTCTAAAACTGAAAATAACTCACTGAAATTCACAAGTTCCTTTAAACAAAAAACAGTTTATAAATTTTAATTATCTTTTTATTTCGAGAGTTTCTCCATTCACACCCTTTCAACCCTGTGTGTGAAATTCAAAATATATATATAGATTTCATAAATGCATATCTGAGTTAGAGACCACACGCAAATAATTTCCCAACTCTTAATTCACCACAGAATCCCGAAACCGAAGAAAATGGATTAATCAACATCGCAAGTCCATCACAAAACACTATTCCAATATCTCCATTGTCTTATAAACGATACACTTTTTGTCGATAATCAAACCTCCCAAGGCGAAATGGCACATACCGAACTTCAAATCGTGACCATCCCAAATTAAAATTGTGTCCTCCCTAAATCTGGAACGAATTTGATAATACCGCTAATGGTTTGTTTGTGGGCGTAGCAATTGTTCCTCGATCTTGTATTACGCGCTGGTGGGTATATTGATGGCGTTATTCATTACTTCCTTTCAGTGTGGGTTCCGTAAACTTACTCGACCTTCAGGTAGAAAGTTAATTAAAGGGACTAATTAAGAACAATGCGTTAGGGTACAAAGTGAATCCCGATGTCTTCTCACATTACATTCAGCCCGCGGTGAACAATTAAAACGTTATTAAATACTTTCAGCGCAATCGCTCGAGAACATAGGTTTCTTTCATCATTAATGATGCGCATAATTTCATAAAGGTTTTATTTTCTATATTTTTTTATTTATATCTTGTTCTTGTTGTTGTTTTCACAAAAGTGGCATCCTCCCTTTTTGAGTTTCTCGGGTGTATATCAAATTCTCGACTTATTCATTGTTGGTTTTAGTTTGAATGAGGAACCGATAAAGGAAGAAAAAGCTGCTCTTAAGAGCGATATAAAATGTTTAAAGCTAATTTAATGCACACAATGTTTGTTTTAATGAACGTCATTTTGTTTCGCCTTTATTTATTCTTGCATAAGAAACTGGTTTCTTCCATAGAGTCCGTGGGAACTTTTTGGATGACTTTCCAAAGCACCCGTGAGAAGTTTCCATTGAAACTCGGGTGAAGTTACTTTTTTCTGAACGCAAGTTAGTTATCAGATTGGACGCACAACAGACCTAATTAAAGGTTGTTGTTTACATAAGCGTTTTATTATTCCTAAATTTAATTCATGTTGATTTCCATAAGTTCATGAACTTTTACCCAAAAATTAATCTGAATAATGAATCTCTTCTTCTAAAAAATGGCTGGCATTTTTTTTCATCTGGGCTTTGAATTTTTCCCAAAGTTTTTTGAAAGCCATATCTTTACCTTCCGCGATTTTGTCCCTCAAATTTTAATTACTTATCTGAAATAGAATAAAATTTATTTCAGAAACTTAATTTCTTCGTAGTGGTATTACCACCGTTTTCGGTTATCAGTTTAACATGGTGAATTTGTTAAAGTGATCATAGATTAATAAGAAAACTGATAAACATAGGTATGAGGATCTGATGTTTGTATTGTTGGTTTTTATGCGCTATTTTACGATTTCCTAGCAATGAAGAGCTTTTTTTTCCTCACTGGAAATCTACAGAAGAAAACCAGTTATCCACGTTGGGGAAAGATACAAAAGAGTGCACAAAAAACCAATCAGACACTTATAGACAAGCCCACCGACATACTGAAGACAAACACACATTCTTATCGCAGCCTATAAGAGACTAACAGAAAAATACAGAAATAACAACAAAAGGAATTATGTAGCTTAAACAGCTATATAATTTCCATCAAAATTACCAAAACCTAAAATCTACCTTAAAAACATCCTACCTCCCAAACAAATTCGAGTCTAAACATGAAGTTTTAGCAAACAGTCACCCAAACTAACAACGAAGAATAACCGTAACAAGAATAGTTCCTCATAGACACTGATGGCTTTTCAATCCCCGGTTTAGGTGAAACAGCAGCCACCTACCACTGTCACCTCTTCGAAGGTCATCTTTCCAGAGGAGTCCCCTTATATAAGAAATATGACGAGAAATGGCTTCCGCACAAATCGCAATTGCTAAACTAATAAAAATCAAGCAATGTAATATCCCTAGTCCTGTGTTTCGCAGAACAAGCAGTCTTAGAATAGACACAGATAGTAGAACGATTGAGTGCAGAAAAACATTAGATTACCTTGAAAAACAAAAGTGAAATTTTAAGTTTCAATCCTTGAATCCTTGGCAACATCCCATCGTAGGGAACAAAAAAGCATAGAGAACCTGGCAAAACTGAAACAACCATCGACCATCCTCAATGCTCATCTTTTTTATGGTCTCAATGGCAAGCATTAATCTAACCATTTCCAAGAGACTCAAATAGCGCTCCACAAAACTTTCCAATGGGGGAAAAATGGGAAATTTTCGTAACCGTGGGACCTATTAGCCATAACCTTCACCAGGCCGTCTATTGCTGCAACTTTTGAATGAAGATCAGCCACGACAGTCTCGCCGTACATCCACATCGTATTGATGTTCTCGTGTTCCTGAGATGATGGACGCAGATCACCTTAAGAATTGAATGTATTTCTACCATCAAGACGACGAGAACAACTCCTTACAGAAGCCCTATAACCAAAAGTGTAGAAAGAGCGAGGTTTGAAGCAACTATTTTAGATATATATTTTCATTTACAATAAATTATTTTGCGATTTTCGATTAAATAATTGATTATGCATTTTCATGTTTACATGCAACTGAAATTTACAAGTTACATTTATGGATCAGATTTTTTTTTTATTCAACAGCAATGGACAGCCATATTTTTATGCATATACAGTGTGGCGAATAAGCTTAAAGACTCGTCCCAGAGCGCAGCCTGTAATGCCACCATGAGTGAAAATGTGTATGTGTCATAACTGTTCATGGTTTACTGACACACTGCGTACAAGTTGTGCGCATTACGTTCGGAAGGTGAGAGAAGACAGTTCATTGCATAAGTAAATTTTTTCCTGTTGATTTTTAAGATGGAGAAAAGAGCAGTGATTAAATTTACAGCAAAACTTGGCAAAAGTGCTTCGGAAACATACCAACTCCTGATATAAGTTTACGGTGACTGTTGTTTAAGTAGATCAATTTTTTTTCGTGGTACAAATGTTTTTTGGACTGAAGAGATAAGGTAGAAGAAGTCAGACCGCAAGCCAAAAAAAAAACAAGGAAAATCCCATCCAAAATCAAAACAATGCTTATTACATTCTTCGATGTGCTAAGAGTATTATCCACAAAGAATTCGTTCCAACTGGACAAACAATTACACAGGTCAGTACAATTTAGCTGCTTTAAAGCGTTTGATAGCCAGAATTCGTGGCATTCGTCTAGAATATCGGACTGAAAGCAGTCGGTGTTTGTTGCACGACAATGTACCCAGTCACACCTCCCTTGTTGTTCGTCGATATTTGGCAAAAAAATGTCTGTGTGTTGAACCATCCACCGTATTCATCTGATTTAGCACCCTGTGACTACACCTTATTCCTAAAACTTAAAATGAAATTAAAAGGGTGTTATTTTGATAATATTTCGACCTTTCATGTAGTTTAGACGCATGCTTGGCAGGCCATTCCCAAAAGTGATTTACAACAGGCGTTCGATTCCTTGATAAATAACTATAACAAGTGCATTAAAGCCGGAGGGTCCTGTTTTGAATAAAAAACCAAAGCAGGAATTGAATTTTTTGTTTCCATCTCTTTTTACGGACGCAGTCTTAAAACTTATTTGCCGCACTGTGTATTTTATGGCAATCGAGGTAAGCGCGAGAAATCCTTTTAATGGAGAGGATGAAAACGAAATTTAATTCTATTAGGGATTTAGAATCGATATGCATAAAATATTCGTAAAATTTTATGACTCCTGCGTTAAAGACTCGTGAGTTTATAAAAGATCTTGTGGGCATGGAAAAATATGCGATAGATTTTTGGGGGATATTAATGGATGTCATTGCTGCCATTAATCTTTTAACGCAGAAATTAGCTTTTCTGTTTCTTAGACAAAATTGGTATTTCATTTGCTTATATGCATCAATATTTTTTAATTAGAAATATTTCATTGATCAATATTAAATGGTCCAATAAATTTTTTAATATTTTTGTTTCATTAAAATTTATTAAAAGAATTAAGGTAATTTGTGTACACCTGCTTCTGAAATGTTTTGTGTTCACTGGTGAACTGTAATTATAATTATTAAAAAACGATAATCTATATCAGTATCTGCATTCGCAGAACAATCATAATAGATAATAATAATAATAGATAATCGATAATACGCAAAATAATGAGATACAGGCAAGAAATAACAAGTCACGTAATTACGTACAGAAGCTAAAATACAAAGTTAAATTCGTTTCTTTTATTTCGATTAAATATGTACCGTACCATTCATGTAAAAATAAAAACTTCGATTTTAATAACTACAAGTGAAACTAAAAAACTGAATAAGAATGTTCAAAAAACGATTAAATTAAAATTTCAGATTACATACCATCTAAATCAAAAGGTACCCAGCCTCCGGCCATGAACCGTTATCAGTTCTTGATCAAATGGTATTAGGCCACCCAAAGAGCATTAAATTAACTCTATTTTGATCTCTCAGGTTTGTGCAACTTTCCACACATAGAATTCCCATTTATTCCATGTTAAACACTTTATACTCCTTTTTAGTGTGACCGTATTTAATTCTGAACATATTTAAATACATTGAAATTAAAATTCAAAACAATTTAAACCATAAGCAATCAACGTCAAACCCTCAGCAAGTGGTGGTAAAAATTATCAAACGTTGACCTGTCTGTTGGAGTAAAAGGAGAAACACTCATCTAAATGTCTCAAGGAAAAGAGCACAAATAGGATAAATAATGTTTAAAAAACTTTTCATTTTAGACTCCCACGCAGTATATTATTGTT
>BMAO01025735.1:0-67118 GCA_019973975.1 Trichonephila clavata
ACCAGGCCCGTATCAGAAATCCGTTTCGGGGGGTGCTCAAGGACGAAAATCACTCAAAAATGACGTTTAATATTTTATTATTTTTTGTGCAAGAAAAAGATGCAGTATAAGGTGTACAATAAACATCTATTATAATGTTTGAAAGAAGTTTAAGCATTCATTATGTTTAACAAAAAATACCTGCTAATAGCAAAATTCATATCAGTATTGATTTTTCTCCAGAACATACACCTTAAAAAAGTAACTTTCTTGATTTTTTTCTTCGCCAAGCGGTCGAGTACTTCCTCCGGATCAACAACAGTATCCCAGTGAATTGACATCATCGCTAGTGCATTTAGCCTGTCGTCGCCCATCACACTACGAGGTAGAGTTTTTATCCTCTTCATTGTCGAAAACGATCTTTCGACGCTAGCCGTTGTGACTGGAAGAGTAGCCATAACCTTGAGAAGAAGATTCATCGCACGAAAAAATGTTCCGTCACAATACTCAGTTTCAAAATTTCGGTCGATGGATCAGTTGATGATATTTTGGCACACCATAACTTGTACTCAGCTTGAACTGCGGACAATGGCATTTCGTCTTGAAAGTATGGACCTAATTTTTCCAGTTCATTTATTTTTTTCTCGCAAGCATATCCTGGCAGTAGCAGTTGGAAACTTGATAGAATATCTTCGTTCTTGATGAATCTGTCAGTCAAATTTTGTATCAAAGTATCGATACAAGGAATGAATGTAGTGACTCTGAAATACTCTTCATTCGATGTCGTTTGCGGATTTGCACAAGATTTCTGTCGTGATGTAACTCTGGGAGCTTAAAGTTCAGTGTCAAAAAGGTTTGCAGAAAATTTCGACGCCACTTGAAAAATTTCTGTGAAAGTGTGTTAGCGGTTTCCCGCATTTGTCGGAGTGAACTCAATACTTCATTTGCATACTTCACAGCGGAAACTAAATCTGAAGATTTATTTTGAAGGAAAATCGACAGTGGAAGGGTCAAGCTGAACAGTTTCTCACAAACAACAATGCTCACTAAAAATTCACTTTTTTGACTCGCTGAGTGAAGAGTCGATGCCGTTGAAGATATAGTCCACGTTCTTTGAGCGATTTCTTCTAAAGCCATGACAATGCATTCGAAGAGTTCTAAAAACACGATGATACTGTCGTGCCTTTCGATAAATCTTGTGTCACAAAGCCGGAGAAGTCGTTTCTTTTTACTGTCTGGAGCATGTTCTTGGATAGTTTCTTGAAAAATTTTGTTTGCATTCGAATGATTCCTGAACAAATTTACAACTTGACTAACAACTCCAAGACAGTTGCGTATTGCTGGAACCGACATGACATTCGACAGAGTAAGGTTTAAACGGTGACTGCACAATGAATGTATCTTGCCTTGGGATAATTTTCTCTAATTCTTGTTTGAACTCCACTTAAATGACCTGCCATATTTGCTGCCCCATCGTATCCTTGCCCAACACACTTGGTCATATCAAGATTGAGCTCATCACATCGCTGCAGAATAACGTTCGCCAGATTTTCAGAAGACTGATCGGTGATTGGGATGAATCCGACAAAATCTTCACGAAGAACAGGAATTGGAGATCTGGGATATCGAAGTACCGGATACATAGTGATAACTGCTCGGTCCTGAAACATCCATTGTTTCATCGCCAAGGAGACTAAAACATTCTGCATTTGAATTCTGTCAATCACTTTTTCAGTGACAATGTCAGAACACGTCTGAATGACTTCATTTTGGATGATAGGACTCATATAAGTAGCGATTTTGGAGCTATTAAGTACATGTTTTTCTAAATTTTATCACCAGACTCAATTCTGAACAGCAAAAGAGCTCTAAACTTTCCATCTTTTTTTTCAGGTCGTGTCAAAGATAAGGCACCACTATCATGATCGCCTCTTAGAGGTAATTCTTGTTCTGCACAAAAAAGAATTGTGCGAATGATCGGTTCGATTGCAGCTCTATTTTCAGCTATCTCTTTGGTGCGTTGACTATCCAATTGGGATGCTATATCAAGCTGTTTTCCGGCTGATATCTTGAGGAATGAAGTGGCTTGCAGAACACACAATTTGTGATATTCTTTTTCCATGTGTTTTTTGAAAGATTCTTTAGCTTTTTTCCAGTCTCGAAAACCGACAGACACAAGTTTTCCTGGATTTTGATGACCCCTTTTCCAACGCCTTCATGGAAAAATAACCAGCAAGGTTTACAATACACGCTGTCTTCACTCGCTGAGTATGCCAGCCAAGCAAAATCATTAGTAATCCACTTGGGTTTGAAAACTCCTATTGTGTGATTTTTCTGTAGGGAATTTGTATGGTTTTTTTTGGAAGTAGTTTGGTTGAAAGCACATTTTTTTTTCGTAGTGTCATCGAGAGAATTTCGGTTCGTGTTCCCAATATCAAATCGATTTGCTTGCCACACAGGGTGAACGATTTCTTGAAAGCCGGTTGAAGTGACTGGGTCTGATATGTTGTCATCGGAGTCCAAATGGGAGATATTGTCCCCATCTGCAAAATAAAATTTTTATTCTATATAACCATTTATCATAATGTCAGATATTCGCTAAAGATGGTTTGGAAGTATACTGCTCACTTTCTTCGTCTAGCGACGCGAAAATTCGTTTTCGGTCCCGAGTTGACTTTGAAACTAAGGTTGCTTTGTTCATTACACTCACTATTGTTTGGAAAGTTTTCTGTAAAATATAAAACGTGCATTTTTAGAAATTTACTAGTAAATATTTTCGCAAGAATCAAACAATGTCGGTCAGTTAGAAAAATGCTGAAATTCAAATAAAATTGTAAATTTATTTATTTTTACGAAATCAAACAATCAAAAACAAAACGAAATCAAAAAATCAAAAACAAAACGAATTAAACAATCAAAATTTATCAAAAGCAAAGAATCAAAAAAAAAATCAAAACGAAATTGAATCAAAATCAATGAATTAAAACAAAATCAAACGAAAGCTACAATGAATTTAATTTCCCTCGAAATCGATCACAACATAACCTTGGAGTTGGCATTCAAAACTCACTTTACTCACTATCAACATTTGCTGCATCATCCAAATTATATGCTTTCAGCTTCTTGAAAAACGATGTAATCGTTGGTTGACCTTGACGACGTTCATATTTGGTCTTTCAAAAATCTCGAATGTTGATAGAAAAAAATGCTTGGATTGTAACACAAACCCACAACACTCACGTGCCACGTTTTTTTTGGTTATGAATGCACAATCACGTGCCACGTGCAATTGGGATGCGAAATATTCCATCTCCATCTGGTGGCGAGTGAGCGAACTAAGCCGGAGTATCGAAAAATTCAAATTAATTCGAAAGTAAATTACGATTTTCCATCGACAAAAAACTCAAATTTCAAAGAATAGAAAATTTTATACTGAAGACTTTTCAGTTAAAAATTTCAAATGGAAAATTTTTTCGAATTTCAGGATTTCAGGGGGGGCCCGGGGCCCTACGGGCCCCTCCCCTGGATACGTGCCTGGCCAGTCGAAGATCCAAACATTTCTCAACAAACGTCTGTTCAAAATAGTTTTATTAAGGTATGTGACTACCTTCAGAGCACTTTTTTTGAACTATACAAATTTCAACTAAATAAACACTTTTTTTAAAAAAATTTGAAACGGGGTATAAAACTAGAAATTAAAATACAATTTCCACACAATTAAAGTAATTTTCGATATATTGGGAATTTAAAGTGAAATTTTAGTGAAAAATTGCAATTACAGTAAACCTTGTATTGAAAATTCTAATATATTCGAATAATACTTATATAGTACATAAATAACATCATTATCTTTGCTTAGAGGTTATAAATATTTGTAATACTTTTGAAATATATCAATTTTTATGCAAGAGCTCAATTTTTTTTACAAAACCTAATGTTATTTTCTCACAATGAGTGCAATAAAATACATAAAATATATTACACATAGATTAGATTATAGTCTATAGAACAGATAAAATAAATAAAACATTTTCTGAAAATTTCGATTCAGTGTCGAAAATGATATCCTGTAGTGAACTTCACCGTGAAACAAAAAATTGAAAAACAGTTTCTCAAAAAATGCATTTATGTATATATAAAGATTTTAATAAAATAAGAAAAAATTTCTACTAATTGTATATTTTTTAAACTCAACTTATATATATTTCAAGATTTGTTTAGTTTTATGTTAAGCTAATTCGGGCTTCTTTTTTTTTTACACCTGCTGTATTCTGGAGAGTTTTATAGACTATAACAACTAAAATTTTAATGAAAATTGGCAGTTACACAAAATTCTAATAAATGTATTCAAATTATATTTAATCAGTATATAAATAACATCTTTATATGTATTAGGAAATTTAAAAAAATTGTAATACTTTTTAAAGTTTTTTAAATTTTATGCAAAACTCGGTTTTTTTTTAAAAAAAAATAATGATTTTTTTTCCCCATAAAAAGCAGTAAAGTACATAAATATATACACAGAGATTTTGATTCGTAACACAGATAGAACTAAATAAAACATGTTTGAAAACTTCAATTCAATATCTGTAAAATATTTTGTGTAGGGATCTGCTTCCGATTTTGTAAACTCCATTTCCGGTTTACTATTTATGCTATAACTTTGCTTCTAACTATCATAGGAACAAAAATAGAGTGTTTTTGGAATCTTGAAAGTATAAATAAAAACATAAAAGAAATTTCGAAAATTTTTACCAAAATGGCGAATTTTGGTAGTTACATACCTTAATGTTATCCTGTAACAAACATGCTAAAAAATTGTAATTAAGTAAAATTTAAATACGCAATCTATTGTATTTCCCACCCCCTAAAAGTAAATTTTAATGATGTTTATAATAAATTTTGTAACATTTGTATTTACTCAGATGTAAAAGAGAAAAGTTCAACTTGCGTTTCGATGTTATTGTAACTCATGTTCAGTGCTTCAAGGTAAAGGCATTACACATTAAACGTATCTGAACTGAAATTTAATGTCTAAGGACAGTTGTAGTTAAGTTTTCTTTCAAAGAATATTTTTATTTTATCAACTTTCGATTGATTGATTGATTGTTTATTAAAGTCGCATTTTAAAGCTTTGTTTATTTTTCGAGTAAATATGCTTAAAATGTTACTTGAAATAATTGCCATACAAAATAGAGCAATTGCAAACATACAATTGTAAAAACGTTAAGTGTATTAAGTGATCAAAGACAATAGTTCACAAAATTTTTATGGATAACAAAATGATAATGGTATTGTTCTTTATATTCGATAAAAAAATATTTACTTATCGTAAACAATAAATGAAACTGCTATTATATTTTCTTGAAGAATAGAATCATTCGTTCCAGGCTAGAGAACACAATTCTAGATTTTTATTCCGAATACGTGAAAATGCTACAAACTCGGCCGTTGGAATAGGTTTAAAAAGTAGTAAAGTTTCATTTGTTCATCCTGATTCATTTTAAAAAAAAAAATATTTGCTTTGAAAATATTGATAATTTTAATTCGCTTTATTTTAATCAAAGTGTGTTAAATGGGGATAAATATGTGTATCTTAACACATACTTTAAAATATTTCCAACCCCAATGGGCATTTTATCTTTCGGTAATTTTTAATTTCATTTTTTTCCCCAGCTCTAATTAAAAATACCACTTAAGTAATAAATGATAATTTACCAAAAAATGTTGTCTAGGGCCAACTATTAGACTTATAACTTGAAATTTAGCAGGGATGTTCCTTTTGTTGAGTAGATATCTGCTAAGAATGGACTTTTTGTGGAAATTGATTTATAAGGGGCCTGGCGGGAGTATCACAGATAAAATTTCCGCTTTAAGACCTACCTGTAACGTCTCGGTGGACGTCGGTGCTAAGGGTTCGAGTAAAGATCATCCATAGTAATTCAAACACAATTTTATTATCACTTTCACTTAATCCCACTAGAATATTTAAGGGGGAGAATAAACTAAAACACCCGAGGTGCAATCACTTTGGATTAAATTAACTATCCTAGATACAAACACACTTATCTTAATATAGGAGTGCTCTTGATTCCAATACTTGTATTATCTTTACATAGTTTGACTAACTATACACCTCCGGTCGTTACTTGTTCGCGCTTCAATATCCATTTTAACCATTCCCGCCTACTCTGCTGCAAACACTTAAATAGAAGTTCTAATTTGCATAAATCCCGTCTTCTTCACTGAGAGAGTTTTTCAACTGAAATCACAATTTAAAAGATTAATTTTACCCAAGGGGCTTATTAGTACAATTGCGAATAGACCCGTTACATACTCACTAGAACTTTGGCAAGCATGTTTCTTTTGTTGAGTAACGATCCATTGATAACAGGTTTTGCGTAAATCGACTCCTCAGAAGGGTTACGGGGGTGGGGGTGATGAAGGCGTTTTAGTTTTTAAAAAAATGCTCCGTTTTTGAACCATTAGATCCTTAAGATTTAAAATTTTGTAAATTTTCTCGCGCTGAGTCCCGTTAATAGCGAGTTTTGTGGAAATTAACGCCCAGCGGAAGGATACGAGGGTGTATAAGATAAATATACTTCCCTTTTAGAAATTCAAGTCCTGTCCCTTTAAATCAAGAGATATAATGACTATAGAAAGAGATAAGCTTCTCTGTATATAGCAATAACTTTAAAGCAGTGCATAGTTTTACAAACATCAGAAAATACCCATCGAAAAGTATATGTGTATATGTTACAGTACTACATTTCCTCAGAAAAATATGGATTCTCTTTATTAAAACTGGAAATCCAGTCAACCCTATTTAGGGATTGTACATTCGCATGCAAATAAAGTTGCGGTTTTTGGTTCCTTTTGGGAAACATTCAAATTGATTTTATTTTGATTTCAATAGTCATTCCTTCCTTATATGAGAATGTAGGTTTTACATTTTTCACGATTGTTATAATTATTTCCTTCATAATTTGCGTGATCGAATCCTGTTCGCAGTGTTTATTCTTCTTACCCATTCGACTTCGAATTTCCTCAACACGAAGGCCTTGTAAACTTTATTCAGGTTATTCAAATAATGTACTGTACAAATAAGATTTGATTTTTATAAATTTCGGTATGTTCATAAAAAGACAAAATATTCTATCTCTTACTCCTTGTAACGCATACGCTTACGATTTTACGGAAAACGGAGCAACATGGCTGTTATCCCTTATTACTTGATGACAAAATATTTTTTATCGGGGTGAAGTTTTTCTTGTTCTTTTTTTTATTTCATTCTTTAATTATTTGTTTATATCAAATTTATGTATGCAACTACTTGCGACAATTTTTTTTTAAAAAAAAAAGGAAGATATAGGGATTTTTTTTTGTTGTTTTTATATATAGATTTGCTTAGACATTTTAAGAAAATAGGCTTAAATTAAGAAGACACGAAGAAATTATTATTGCTAAAATGGGAAAAAATGGGTCAAAATTTACTAAAATAACCTAAACGCGCCCACTCTGTAGCAAAAGTTTATAAACAAATTTTCAATTTTTCTATTCTGATGTGTTGCTATGTTATTCATTTTTGAAATGACTAAACAGGGTAAGAGATATTTTAATATTTACAAAAAATAGAGCACTTTATCTTTGTTATTACATGAAATTGCTTAAAAAAACAGTGATATATTCACATAAGAGACTGTAAATTTTGTAATAAAAAACAGTGATAGATACATCTGAAGGTTGAAACACTCCTACTATTATACAGAAACATACATAAAAAAAATCAGTCAATTATTTTCGAAACTTTCTTAGCAATCCCCATCCCCGTTTGAGCATTTTTTAAAAAAAAGAAAACACATTTCGATTAAAATAACGCGTTTTAAAGTATGACATCTTGCTTAAAGTAATGGCATCTGCTTTTACATTTGTAGTTTGTGTTCTAGTGAACGGAAAATAATAAACTCGGTACTTTTATAAAGCTAATAAGATGGCTTATAAAATAAAATCCTAAAAAAAATTGTCTAATTTTGGCAAAATTCACAATTTTAGGGTAGTCGGATACCTTAACAGGCTGATATTTTGTTTTCTAAAATATAGCTTACAGTTTCCATAAATGCACGAATAAGACTCTGTCAATGAGTATAAGGAATATGTGACGGATCTAGGCGCGTCTATACCTTGGGGATTTCACTGGGGCAATAATTTTTTCAACCAACTTTCCCCGAGTGTAGAAAGCGTGATTGTGCAAATTAATTATATGTATAAATTCTGTATTCGCGAGTTTTAGGAGTTAGTTGGCAAGTGGAGGATCGTGAAATGATTAAGTGCAAATCGGAGTTTATCAATTGAAGTCTAAGAGTATCACTCGACGGTGATTAAATCCGGATAAGGATCGCATTCAAGGCTTCAACTGTAGGACTCAACTTCATAAAAGTACAGGTATCGTGATCCTTGTTTAAATAGAAGTTTTGCTTTATTAGTGCGAGATGTAGCTTATATTGAGCTCGTATAAGTTATCCTGGAATCAGTTGACGGTCCGTATCATTATCCTAAGGCTAATGAGTCTCACCTCCGCACTCTGCTATCTGATCTTTTATATTAATTAGATTATTATTGTGCTTGCTTGAAATTTTGGTGACAATAAAATAGTTAGAATGAATCATGTCTACTGATTATTCAGTTCCTCCCACACATGACTAGATGTGTGGGAGAAAAGGGTAGGTCAGAGGGTAGAAAAGGGGGGGGGGTCAGAGGGAAGCAGGAACCGACAAACATTACAAGTGTACTTGTTTCAATAACCAGTATTATTACAACCTTCTATTTAATAAGAATGCTCTTGCTGTACAATATTGTTAAGTATTCATAAATAGCAGATTAAAGAGAAAAAAAATCCAAATTTAAGTAATCGTCAATAACTATAACATTCACAATCTTTTAAATATAAAAAATCACTTCCAAATATAACTCTTTTTTTCTACCATTCTTCTACATTACATTACTTTTAAATTCATTTGATTTTTTTATCAACACCACACTCTAAGCCAACATGAGGCCTATTCGCAACGAACCTCTTGATCGAAGTTCAAAATTAATTGACGAGTACCACAAATGAACTGACATCTCTCCTCACTTCCTCCCTCACGCTAACGTGAGGACTTTGAGTTTTGATGTATTTAACGTGATCTTCTACACGACGTTTTCAGTGAACTCGATCACTCAGTTACCATGGCCTCATAAAATATATCGTCGGCCTAATTATCAGAATGCGAAACTCCACAAAATAGCGAAATAAGACTTTTAATGCCATCTAGTAAAGAATTTTGAAGCCTATCCGTTGGATTACTTCATGTGTCTGAGGAGGATGGTACCTTCTGATTCGTAAGCACGTAACATACCACTAGACAAAAATGATCACTTCAGTCCAGAAGCTGTTACTGGCTTATATAGGAACCACCGCTACACACCCTCTCACCAGTGAGTCGGTGGATAAGCGAACGAACGATATAGTTGTTATGGCGAGCGTGCGAGTTGTTGCGTCAAGAGGGTCTGACGGCTGTATTTGCTGTATCAAGTGGGTCTGACGGCTTTTCATTGCTCTCTTAGCGGGTAGAAGATGCCACGACAGCTGCGTGAAGGTTGCATTTTTTTTTCTTAATTCAGCCAGGATTACCAATGAGGAGGATAGAACTCGGTACCTTCTAATTCGTAAGCACGTAACATACCACTAGACCATAATGATCAGTCCAGAGGCTGTTACTGGCTTATATTAGAACCACCGCTACATATCCCACAAAAATATCGACCTCTAATTTGTTATGAGTTAATAATAAAAACACCTATCTCCTGCATAGCAAAGATAAAGTTTTTACTTGCCCCTGTAAAGTTCACCCAGAAGGAGTTATGCATTCTGATAATTAGGACGAAAATATAAGAACAAAGTTTATGAATCATACATTTTCAAGATGTAATAAAAAATTTTGGCAAATAAGCGCTTAAAAGTTATTTATAAAAAAAAATTCCAAGCTACACTGCAGTATATTCTATCTTTACATTTTTTATTCTTTTCCTCTTCTACCTGTAGTATACTACAACTCAGTGGCGCAATAGCCATGAGAGCCAATGCCTACTGTGGCCATCCCAATATACGAGACCATTGGGCGCTGGGGAGTATGAGTAGATGTCCCGATCAGGAGATCAGTCTGAAGCGAAACCCCAGTGTTTAGTCCCCAAGTAAGCTTGGTGCACATCTATCGACTCACTGAAGGGATAAAAGGCTGAGTCGACCTTGCCCAGCCCGAGGGTAGAACCCTGAACCTGTGGTGAGAAAGCGTGATACGCTACCATTCGGCCACACACACTGGGCTTACCTGTAGTATTGTCCCCACATATTTTACGTGTTTTAGCCTTTTACACGGCTGGTTTTAAATGACATCAAGACTCACGACAGAGGCAACACCTGCTACGTGTTCGCAACCTTGAACACTCGTCTAGCACGGTTCTGATATTGTCGAATTAACGTCACAGTTAAAAATATTCGCTTACAAAAATATCTGCCAGTTGAAACACAAAGAGGTTTACTTTAAAACATATATCTCCAAATTATAATTGTTTTTATGAACAACCACATACTCAAAAAATATATATGTTGTTGTTTGATTTCTTATCCCACTTGACCGACAGAAACATCTAGATCAAGTCCATGAACCCGTGCGTTTTTAAGCAATCAAGAACTGTAGTTGGACTTGAGAACAGCTGCATGATGAAGGGTGCAAGATGTAGCTTCATGAGGTCCAAGACCGTGAGGCACCAAAGGTTGAAGTCTGACTTTGCCTCATGCCTGCATGCATTTAGCTGAGCATATTGGAATTGCCTTCACGCCTTGGGTGTGACCCTACCAGGAGAATACACTCCCGACGTACTTCACCCATTCTGCCCAGGAACACTCTCCCGCCACGATGAGGCAGGCAACAATGCAGGACTTTGGGAAATATATATATATATATATAGCATTACTTTTATTTATTACAAGAATTATGGATGGTTCTAACATGAATTCATGAATGATAGCATGTTATTTAGTCTTTGGGAATAGTAAGATGGGTTGGTTTGGAGAAAACATTAAATATCAATGATGCGTGTCCAGAATATTGTTGCTTTCGGTTAAAACGATGTTCCACAAATCATAAAATAGTAAATGAACTTTAATGTTGCTGGTACTAGATAAAACAAATGAGATACATTGTAACACGATGTTCTAAAGAAAGGTAAACAATATGGAATGATCATGGGTGTTGCCAAACGGCAACAAAGAAACTAACAATTAAATTAGTTATCTTCAGTTTATGCAGCCACAAGTCTGTGTCAGATAACCAAAAATAGCCAGAAATGTGTGTAGCCAAATAAATTCTATATAAGGGAGTGCCATTTAGTTTTTAATCTGAGAAATGAACCTTGTTGTATCTTTAATTATCGATACTTTCGACGTAATACAATCTTAAGGTTTATACATTGAGCTATTTAGAATTCTCTGATTTTAGATGATTTTAAATTCATCGAAAGAGATAAAAATGCAGCTGTACTAAAAACAACGCAGTGATTGCAAACCATGGTCAGTGCATTCTTGTGGAAAAATCCTCCTTTGTGTACCCTGCAATATAACTGTACTACCTAGAAGTTTTATTTCGCGTGCTTTCCCCTGCCAGTACCTTCTCCGTTCAATCAAAAAGTGTGTCTACAAAACACAGACCAATTTTCTGCTGCTGACATATCAGTCGATGGCGGCGTCCCTCATTAAGCATGCGCGTGACGTCATCCCCAGGGGTCAATACTTGATGCGTATCACCGGCAGCGTCACGTCACGATCCACCCAAATTGCTTCTAATTACCGGAGAAATAAGTGGGAGCGAAAATCGCTTGTGAATTGAGTACAACACACTCGTGCTGCTGAGGGTCTTCATTTGATTGGCGATTCACAATCGGAAGCTTTAATTTCAATATCAGTTGATGTGTCAGCAATTCACTGCATTCTGTTGTCGGTCTTCCTAATTATGAACATATTACGATCACTGATTGGTTGATATTGTCTCAAAAGGAAAGATTTTAGACATGAAAAGGGTTACAGAGGAGAATCCTGCCCAGATGTTGCTGACCTTATCATCTAAATATAATCAGAAATTACGAAGTAACTGTGTGGTAGCGAACTTTTGTGTCTACGCAGAAACATATAGCCGGATGTATTGAAAAAAAAAAGACAAAAAGAGAATTTTTTTATTATTAGTAAACAAATTATTCCCTTACCAGTCGATATTGGTCTAGAATTTAACATGCCTGATTTTTCTGAAATGTTGATTAATTCGCCCCAAATCCGATACAGTAGAACGTCGTTTATTCGAACGTTTATTATCCGGAGCGTCAAATATCCGAACCAAAGTGCGGATACGTTTTCGAACAGTGCAATGCTCAGCATTTGTTTCGCGTGAGGCCAAAAAGTGACGGGAAAACCCAAAGTGAGGGATATTTGGGGAATTTCAGTTGTGTGATTTGGTAAACATCTGGGCGGAATATTAGGTCAGTCTGTTTTCAAGTGAGGGTGTGCATACGTGATCTTTTGTTTTTTGCTGATGTAGAAACCTGGATGCAGAAGACAATAGATTCTAAACGATGACGAGATTGTGACTTCCGTGCAAGAAAAATCCGACCCTGTTAACGATGAAACGGATGAAGACGAGGACAACAACAACGAAAGTAGCAAGGGTGCATCAAATGCTGACGCGTTTTTTGCGTTAGAGACAGCTATGGAGTGGTACGGACAACCATGAGAGTGCTGTCCTACTCAAGTACTGCTGCTCAAGAGAATCAGAGACCTTGCAGCGAAAACACGAAGGTGTACAATGATACCGCGAAAAATAAGAGATTATGTTTCACAATCAAAGCAAAATTGCGACATTTTGCTTTATCTTTAAGCACGTTTCCCGCCTGTGATGATTTTCAATATTTTTATAGTGCCCAGTATCACATACTGCATGGATCACATTCTGTTTTCGGTTATCCGAACGGTGTCCTGTCCCAATTCATTTGGATAAACGACGTTCTACTGTATTCATATATCGCAGGAAAAAGATATACATCTGTTCTGAACATACCCCCGTTACCCTTCTAACCTAGAACAAAGACACAAAAGATCGGGGACATTCTGCGAGTTCACTTAAACCAGTGGTTCCCGAACTTCCTGTGCCAATGGATCTTTTTATACCAAAATTGTGCCCATGCCCTCCCCCTAAGTGAAATAATTCTATATCCACTCATTATTGGCAAATTACAAATTTGACTTCCTGTAAATAGATAAGCATTATATAACAGGATTATTTTGTAAATGTGACCTTTAACAAAAGTATAACTTTGGAGGTAATTCATTTATAGGATAATGAATTCCCCTTATGTAGTGTATACTTTACCTCCTTACAATACAAAGAATCATACAGCTTTTGGTTCAAA
Organism: Trichonephila clavata; assembly: GCA_019973975.1. NCBI lineage: Eukaryota > Metazoa > Arthropoda > Arachnida > Araneae > Nephilidae > Trichonephila > Trichonephila clavata. Next base: position 13,477 of record BMAO01025735.1, read on the forward strand.
GCTAAGGAAAATGTGTTGCATTCACTTTAAATCTCTCTACTCCTGCATACAGCTATATTTTAGACGTTATTGCATGTAGCCGCGAGATTCGGTTCCAATTTAATCTGCATAGACGGCCGCACCAGCGATTGGATCGATTTCCATCGTGCGACGCTTGTCGTTACGTGTACCTATCTATAATCTCTAAAATTCAATGGCGTAAAGGAGAACACTTGGGCCCTCCTGCAAAATCAGGTTTTGGGCCCCAAGTTGGATTTTACAAAGCGTAAGTACTTGGCGGCAGTCAGGCTTTCGGCCCTCTAGAACCCTGTCCTCCATCCCCCTCGATGCTAGGTTGCGGGAGTGTGCCTTAAGCCATTGCTAAAATTTTTATTTTTTATACTGGAATGTTTCAACTTGTGAACATTATGAATAATTTATAAGGAATGTCATGATAGTGGAAATACATTATCTGGCCAAAAGTATCCGGACACCCAGTGGTATGGACTTAGAGCGTCCTGAGGCACATATTAATATGATGTTCGTCTCCCTTTTGCATAGATGACAGCCTGCACACGTTTAGGAAGACTTTCCACCACTTTTTGATAGGTGACCATAGGAATTACTTTCCAGGCGTCCATCACAGCTAAAGTGAGTGCTTGCAGTGAGAATGGTCGATTTGGCTGGCTACGTAATCTGCGCTCTAATTTGTCCCGAAGGTGTTCTATATGGGATTTAGATCGAGACTGTGAGAAGGCCAGTCCAGTTTTTGAACACCCATTTTGTCAAACCATGTCTGTGCAAGCCTCGATGTGTGAATGGAACAGTTATCCTGCTGGAAGAGAGAGAGAGAAATGGGCCTTCCCTGAAATATTGCCATAGAGTTGGGGTGCAGCATTGTTCAGAATGTCCACATATTCCTCAGAGTCCATGTTTCTAATCACAGGAACTAAGGGACCCAGGTCAAACCACGAGAAACACCCCACATCATTATGCTTCCACCACCAAGCTTAACAGTTGGAACAATGCAGTCACTAAAGAAACATTCGCCAGGCATCTGCCAAACCCAGACGCGTCCATCCGACTACCAGACTGTAAAGCGAGATTCATCACTCCAAAGAACAGTTTTCCACATGTCCACAGTCCAATGACGGTGAGCTCTACACCATTGCAATCGATGCTTCGCATTCTGTGGAGTGATGTTTGGCTTGTGAGCGGCTGCACAACTATGGAATCCCAAGTTTTTTAACTCTCGAAAAACAGGCCTGCTGCTAACACTAATTCCTGATGAACTTTGGAACTCCTGAGAAATTTCCACCAACGAGGACTTGCGATTTTGTTTCACTATCCTTTTCAGAGTTAGTGAGGGAGTGATTTTGGGGTTTATTGGCGCAAGAGCCGATTTCGGCTATACTGCGCCAAACATTTGTTTTAATATCTGTGGTCTAGACGGGAAGAGAAAGAAAGAATAAATTGAATGACAAGAAAGAGGGTCGAAAATAGAGAAGGATCACTATGGTACCCCGGGTTCGTGAAGCCCATGTTTACCAAAGACAGTAAACACCGTGGGAAAAGGAAAAGATCACTAGGGCACCTCGGGATTGTGACACCCGTACTCACCTAAAGAAGGTGAGCCCCCTGAGGGGCCTTTTCAGAGTTCTGCGGCTGCGTTCACCAAGTATTTTCGGTCTATCGGTTCGTTTTTCTGCCGTTTCACTCTGCCTCGACGTTTCCACTTCACAATTACATTACTCTCAGTGGATTTAGGCTTCTGTAGAATGTCCGCAATCAAGGTGGCATCCCACTATACTGCCACAATCAAACTCACTAAGCTCCTTTGACTTACTCATTGCCTCACAAACGCATAAATACAATCTGACAAACCACTACCAACACTTTTATAGCTTTCGACTTCGTATGAAATTGCGTCACTCGCAAGAGCCACTTTTTTAAGGGATGCCCGGATACTTTTGGCCAGATAGTGCAGGACAAAAAAATTAAATAATACTATCTTAAACCTTCCACAGACTCCCTTAAGTTGTCCATGCACTTCCAATTTAACTTTTATTTGCCACGAAGCCCCTTAGCAAGAAGGGTCAGTAAGAATCACTTTGGGAACCTATGGCTTAAGCAAACTGATTTCCATACGAAACAGGCTTACAAAGAAAGGGGTCCATACGAAGGCCTTAAAGGTTTTATAAATAACAAATGGGGCCGTGGATAGCCTACTATTCTGGTATTGGACTCCTGACCGGAAGGCATGGGTTATATGCCCGATGCCACCAAATACCCTCCGAGTACACACGGAGTATATGCTCGTTAAATCAGTGGGTCCGAAAGTCTTGTGGGTAGTCGCAGCAGAAATCATTGGTGCAGAGAGCTGGATAATATTTCCCTCCCCTCCAGTTCCATGCCTAAATTGTGGAGGCGGTGGTCGCCATCTAACGTGTATTAGTCCAACCTGTCTCAGGCTCTGGCAACTTTCATTCCTTCCCGAAGAGTTTGGAAAGTACCAACAGGTTTTTGGAAAAGACTTCCAACTGGTAATCGGTTAGATCAAACATAGGCTAAATTTGGACCAATTATGGTCATTGGATTCTATAAGATACTTTAGTGAACAATTTTGATAGATTCTGATCGGCCATGCATTGATCTGCGCGATTATTCATCACATTTTTCTTAACTCTTCTTTTTCTTAATGTAGAGTGTTATATTTCCTTAATTCAATGGGAGAGACAGACGATTATATCCAATATATTTTTATATCCAATGTGATTCAGTCCATTCTTTTAGACATTTTGGTTTATTTCTTAGACAACACAGAAGACGTACACAGCACAAAGAACATTACAGATTCTGACTCTACAAGTCAAACAAAGTATACATCTCTCGGATGACTTGCAGCGCCATCTATTCAACTAACATTTAATTTACAACATAGGGTTTAGTAAGATGAACATCCATATAGAGAGTAGTGACAAAATCAGAAGTGGGCTAGTTGAATCTATTACAGCACCTTAAGGCCTGCCAAAGGCATGTCGATTCTAATTGTTGCAACATTAGTTTTGTGTTTAAACTGCAACCCATTGGAAGGGGGTGGGGGGGGGGTGAAAGCTTGGGACCCGCCCAGTCGATGGCATTGGAGGATTTTTGTGGACAATAAAATGCTGAATTTATTGAGACTTATAGAAAAGAATCACCTAACGAGGTGAAGGGATTAGTAGGAAGAAATTATATTGTCCTCATCATCTGACGAGGGATCAAATTGTGAAACTATATGACCAACAGTACACTTTGAACCTAAAAGTGCAATTCGACTGAACATTTTTTTTTAAAAATTGAATCATAACTACATAATAGCAATATACGACACTTCCTGAGGAACAATTTTCAGAGACATTGATTGATTATTTATTATGAGGCTACATGAAGGCTATTCGAGACGCCCTCCGTAATTTTGTACCTCGTTTTTTGACAAAGACGATCCCTACGTTGGCTCTAGCTCAACACACTTCAACGCCCTCCAAAGAGAGAGAGAGAATGAATATTAACGTCCCACTGTTCAGCTACATGAGGGCTTTTGGGGACGGTCCGCGTCATTTTGAACCATGGTCAAGTGACGCGGACGACACCTGAGCTGGCACCCCTCTCCTAACTACCGCACCAACGGGAGGACGTTTGAGCTCTCGAGAGATTTAACGTGCATCGCGCCCCTACACGGCGGGTCTTCAGTGGTACTGGGATCGAACTCATGACATGCTAGCCACGATCCGATGCCTAGACCATTTGGCTACCGCGGCCACTCGATCGTCGAAAGAGTTAAACTTGCATCATCATTTTTACACACTGAGTCCTCAGTACCACCAGAATCCATACCTACGACTCATCAGAGAAACAATTCCGTTTCTTCTGTATATAAAATGTGGTGAAATGTTTTGTAATATGTGTGCCACAGCTTTTTTTTTATAGCATTTACAATATTTTTTTTTCACAATTGAAATGTTTTGTTACAAACCTTTTGTAACAGAAGAATATGAATTCACAGATCTCACTCGCTTAGCATACTTTATCTAAAAAGAAGTGTACCCCTGACCCCCCCCCCAGGATGTCCTCTCTCAAAATTGTGGATGGAAATGGGCCAAATCATACTGTCACATGAATGGTGCCCAAAGCTACGGCTAACGACAGGTGTCACTTAGCCCTTTGCCATGATGAATTTCGTGGGCCTCGATATGGCCTTTGCCGATCAGGTGGCATTAGAAACAACAACAAAAAGGAGTGTTCTGTTATTCATCAAAACACAAATGCGTACAATAAATATTATTTAGCACATGGTATATATCTTGGAATGTCATACCCAACCCATCAGTAAACAAGGACTAAGAGAAAGGTATGATAAAACAGGTAACAACTCGGAAAAATGTATTCCTATATATCATTTCGTTATATAAACTTAACTCAGAGACGCAACAACCCATGAGGGCCAAGTCCTACTATGCTCATCTAAGTTTTCGGACCTGTAGATTGGAAGCGCGAATCAGCCACAGGCCTTCCATTTCATTATTTACGTCATTTTGAAATTCGAATGAATTTTTGTTAAGCATATGTATTTGCAGGAATAAAGCAACTTATAATTTGAAAGAAATCAAAGCGAGACGATTAAAATCATTAAGTTCCGTTTCTTATGTTTGCCAATGAGTTTATCTTGACTCTTAATTGAAAAAGCAAAAAATTACACTCTTATAATTTATATATCATAAAGATATATATATATATATATATATATATATAATATATATATATGTAATATATAATATATATATAATATATATATATATATAATATTATATAATATATATAATATAATCAAAATTCCTCTACAAGAGAAAGATGAATTAACATGATTAATACTTAAAAGAATATCAATCGCTAGATAACAAGACAACAGAATTTAGAAGGAGATATGAAAAATTGAAATAACAGAGTAAAATATAAAAGAATGGATGTTTCAGTATTATCAACATTGCTGACTTAGGACAGCTTGTATACATAAAATTTTCTTTAAAAAAATCCTATATATATAATATATATATATATATATACTAGCTGTTACCCGCCCGCTTTGCTGGGTATTTCAAGATGTTTTATAAATTTTTACTGCTTATATATATGTATAAATTATTGATATCTAAGTCCTAGCATTAAGAATTCGATTGAATTGAAAAATATACTTATACCTGTAACTGTCACCTGTTGATAAAAAAAAAGGGCAGAACTCATCTAATTTGTATTTTCTAAAAATCTCTAAAATTGAAGCATATAATGATGTTTGCTCTTTCGTAACTCAAAAACCAAGTGGATTCCCGCAAAACCAATTTTCGGTGGATCTCTACTCCGTAAATTGAACATGCAAGCCAAATTTCAAGTCTAAATCTAACGGAAAAAAGCAAAAGTTTTACTATAAATATCCCCTTAATCCCGTTGAGAGCCGTTTTCCAAAATTACCGCTCTTAGCGGATTTCAATTCAACAAAAGAAAAATGCAAACCAAATTTCATTATTATAGTCCTTGTAGCTCGAAAAAAGTAATTTTTTTTGTCAATACGTCCCAGTAACCCCCTGCACGCCCCCTCAGAACTTCATTTGCTTAAAATAAATTCTTAGTGGATCCCTATTCAACAAAAGAAACATGCTTAACAAATTTCAAGTATACGGGTCTAACAGTTAAAAACAGGAATTTTTTTTTCTGTAACTTTTCTTGACCCCTCGCAAACAACTTTAGGGTCAATTTTCATTTTACGCTTTGTTAGAGGAACTCTATTTCATGAAAGGAACAGGCCTACCAATTTTCAAGCAGGTAGACCTAATAGTTTAAAATGGAAATATTTATCGATTACCGCCCTCTTAATCTCCCGAAATGAAACTCGGTGGTTGCTATTCGCGAAACCCATTTTGTAGCGGTTCTCTACTTTACGAAAGGAATCTGCTTATCAAATTTCAAGACTGTACGTCTAACAGTTTAAAAATGGGGATAATTGTCTATAACGCCACTTGAGCACCCGCAACGCCACCTCTGGGTCTGTTTTCACAAAACCCATTTTGTAGGGGAATTGCACTCTTTGAAAGGAATCTGCTTAGCAAAATTTGAAGACTGGTGCGTCCAATTAATTAAAAATGCAAAAAAATTATCAATAACGCCCCTTGAACCCCCGCAACACCACCTAGGGGTCAATTTTCACAAAACACATTTTGCAGTGTATTTCTATCCTATGAGAGGAATCTGCTAACCAAATTTCAAGACTGTGAGTCTAATAGTTTAAAAAAAAGAAATAATTATTTATATCTGCCCTTAACCCCTTGGGGGTCAATTTTCTCCAAACCCGTTTTGTAGCGGATATTTACTCCATGAAAGAAACATTCCTACCAATTTTCAAGCAGGTAGGTCAAATAGTTTAAAAACGAAAATATTTATCTCTTACGCCAGTTATTCCCCTGCAACGCCACTTAGAGGTCTGTTTTCACAAAACCTTCTTATAGCTGATCTCTACTCTATGAAAGAAATCTCTTTATCAAATATAAAGACTGTGCGTCTAATAGTTTAAAAATGGAAATAATTATCTATAACGCCCCTTAAGTCCCCTCAACGCCACTTGGGGGCAATTTTCACGAAACCCATTTTTAGCGTATCTCTACCCTATGAGAGGAATCTGCTTACTAAGTTTCAAGACTGTACGTCTAATAACTTAAAAATAGGAATTTATAACGCCCCTTAAACCCCCCGCCCCCGCAACAACCCCTTAGGGGTCAATTTTCCCAAAACCCATTTCGTAGCGGATATTTACTCCAGGAAAGAAACTTAACTACCAATTTTCAAGCAGGTAGGTGAAGTAGTTTAAAAACGGATATATTTATCTATTACGCCCCTTAATCCCCCGCAACGCCACTTAGAAGTCTGTTTTCACAAAACCCGTTTTGTAACTGATCATTATTCTACGAAAGGAATCTATATATATCAAATTTAAAGACAGTGCGTCAAATAGTTTAAAAATGGAAATAATTATCTATAACGCCCCCTAAGCCCCTGCAACGCCACTTGGGGAAAGATTTTCAGCAAACTCCTTTTGTAGCGGATCTCTACTCTCCGAAAGGAATCCGCTTACCCAATTTCAAGATTGTACATCAAGTAGTTTAAACATGAAATCAATTATTATTAAAGCCCTTAACCCCCCGTAGCGCCCCTTGTGTTCCGAATTTCGGAAAATCCTTTCTTAGCTGATGTCTACTCTATCAAAGGAACATGTCTACCAAATTTCAAGTCTGTAGGTTGAATAGTTCCAGAGATTTCGTGATTAGTCAGTCAGTCAGTCAGTCGCTTTTCCTCCTTTATATATATATATATATTTTTTTATATATTATATATATATATATATATAGTATTGTAATATATATTCAATTTATATGACTCACTATTTTAATCTCATTAACTTGGCCAAAGGTCACTTTATTCTAAGAGGTAGAGAATGTGGACATTTTATTTTTGCATTAAAAAATTACAGTCATTCTGTTCCATAAAAAATTCGTATTTCTTGATGGAAATAAATACAGATAAAATAGGAGGCTTCTTTTAAGAGAATAAAAGGTTTAATGCAATTTTGATCTTACTCTCACCGCCGAAATACGTAGAAGTTTGTAAGCGATTTTTGACTTTTCAACAGAATTTAACAATAAACTATTCCTTTGAAAAATAAATGGCAAACAATAAACAAAATTTCCTTTATTTCTTTTTGGAATAAGTGCAAAAAATAATGTACAAATAGAAAGTATCGCTGTTGAAACAGAGGACTCTTAAGGTATGTGACTACCCAAAATTCACCGCTTTAATGAAAACTTTGGAAATTATTTTTATGTTTTAATTTTATAGTCTAAAAATTTAAGATTCTATTTTTATTTCTACGATATTTAGAAGCAAAGTTATGGCATAATTAGTAAACTGGAAAACAGGAAATAGATACCAATAAAAAATATTTCTGAGGTATTGAATTGAAATTTTCAGAACATGCTTTATTTAGTTCTATCTGTGTTATGAATCAAAATCTAATCTCTGTATATATATTTATGTACTTTATTGCTTTTTTATGAAAAAAATCAGTATTTTTTTAAAAAATCGTGTTTTTCCATAAAATTTGGCATCTTTAAAAAACTTTCAAAAATATTAAAAATCTTTTAATTCCTAATACATGTAAAGATATTATTCGCCCATATAAATATTATTTGAATACATTTATTAAATTTTGTGTAACTTTAATTTTCATCAAGATTTCATAAAGCGACAATTGTTATAGTCTATAAAACTCTCGACAATTGTTATAGTCTATAAACATGAAGCTAAAGAGAGCTTGACCTATAAATAGGGTGAATTTAAAAAATTAGTAGAAATTTTCTTAAACAATAAATTCTTTAGAAATGCATTTTCTAAAAGCTGTTTCAATTTTAGCTTCAGGCAAAGTTCACAACAAGTTTCTTTCAAGATATTGGATTGAAGTTTTCAGAAAAAATGTTTTATCTGCAGTATAGACAATGAAATAATCTCTGTGTATATATTTATGTATTTAATTGCACTTTTTGTGTAGAAAATAACATTAGTTTTGTAAAAACTCAGTCCTTGCATATAAAATGACATATTTCCAAAACTTTCAAAAGTGTTACAAATTTTATAGCTCTAAGCACAGATAATGAAGCTATTATGTACTGTATAAATATTATATTTGAATATATTAATTAAATTTTAATGCAGGTTTATCAACTGCAATTTTCACTAAAATTTCCTCAAAATTCCCAATATCAAATTATTTTTAATTTTGTGGAAACTATACTTGAATTCTAGTTTGCCCATTTCAAATAAAAAGGTGTTTATTGAGTTGAAAATTTATATTTCAAAAGTGCTCGAAGGTAGTGCATGCAAAACTGGAAATGATTTGCTTTTATCCAGACTCATACATTCTAGACAGTTTGACTTGTAATCAGATACAAAACTTTATTGTATAATCGACATGTTCTTTATATATTTTTTAAAAAATGCAAACTCAACTCGAAACAGAAACACAACTGTTTTAAAACATACTTTTCATAATACATTTTGAATGTTTTAGAAATTGTTCTTTTATTTCTCTCTATATAAATACCACTACCTATGTTCAAATGACGTTAATGTCACAATTTTTTAAACAAAAATCAATGAACAATTTAAAATTAACTTGGTACAAGGTCAATAAAAATAAACTCACATGTTGAACAGGGTCTTTAAGACCACGTTATTACAATTATCGAGGAACCGTATCGGTACAGCAAAATTAAAAATAAATGATTAAAAATTTTCTTGATCAGACTAATAGTAATGCTTCTCACGCAAGATTCAATACTAAAAAAATGAAGGCTTTTTACTTTGCAGCTACCTCTTTTACTGCTATGTAGCCTGATGAACCCTGTTCCCTTTAATGTTACACACAAGCGCCATTAATCACATAATAATTTCTCGCTCTTAATATATATATAAAGATTTTTAAATTCGTCAAACTTTTCTAACCTTCAAATATTTTTGAACCTGATCTATTCAAGTCTCACATTAAATGTTTTAGAGCCTATAATAGCTATAACTGTACCTGGCACACGTCTGGACTTTTCTCGGAGTGATGTCACTGAATGACGTCATATCAATTTTAAGACAATGAGTTAAGAAAAGTTCCCGAAACATACTTTTTTCCCAATGTTAGGATCTCAGGGTTGAAAAAAGGGATTGTGTGTAGTATCCTAAAAGAGGACAATTGTTAATCACTTTTCTTGTCGTCACAGCTCGTTGTTGTATACCGGTCCTCTTCCTAGTAACTATGTGTGTGTTCGTCAATGAAAATGTGTAAGTAAAAAAGTCTTTCATTTATATATCTCATTACATTGATACCTACATGCCAATAAAGGAATCGCAAAAAGTTAAATTTTAACAAACTAAACCTGTTCCAAGTTAAAAAACTTCCCCTTTCAGATAAAATTATTATTATTATATATATACAGTAGAACGTCGTTTATCCGAACTTTTATTATCCGGAGCGTCAAATATCCGAACCAAAGTCCGGATACGTTTTCGAACAGTGCAATGCTAAGCATTGGTTTAATGTGAGGCCAAAAGTGACAGGAAAAACCCAAGGTGAGGGATATTCGGGGAATTTCAGTTGTGTTATTTGGTAAACATCTGAGTGGAATATTAGGTCAGTTTGTGAGGGGGTGTATACGTGCTCTTTTGTTGATGTAGAAACCTGGATAGCATGCGATGTTGAAGACTGTGGATTTCAAATGCTAAATGATGACAAGATTATGCCTTCCGTGCAAGAAGAATCCGACCCTGTCGACGATGAAACGGATGAAGACGAGGACAACAACAACAACGAAAGTAGCAAGGGTCCATCAAATGCTGACGCTTTTCTACGTTACAGACAGCTATGGAGTGGTACGAACAACAATCAGAGTGCTGTTTTACTCAACTACTGCTGCTCAAGAGAATCAGAGACCTTGCAGTGGAAAAACGAAGGTGTACAATGGTACAGCGAAAAATAAGTGATTATTTTCCGCAATAAAGGTAAAATTGCGACATTTTGCTCCTATTTTGCTTTCTCTTCAAGCACGTTTCCCGCATATGATGATTTTCAATATTCGTATAGTGTCCAGTATCATCTACTGCATGGATTGCATTCGGTTTTCGGTTATCCAAATGGTGAGCGGTCCAAATTGATTCGGGTAAACGACGTTCTATGTATAGGGTTTTTTGCAATAAAAAATAAACAAAGCAAATAAAAAACAAACCTGGCCAAAATATCATCCCTCATACGATCAATATAAGGTAAATCAAAAATGGGCACACAACCTGCATCCTAAATAAGGAGACTGTTTACTTGTCCAGCACAACAGCTGACCTACACCCTCTCAGTCAGAGAAAAACATACCCAATAGAGTGTATGATATCCTCTAACACAGGGGTGGCCAACTCGTGGCACGGCAGAGTTGTAAGAATGGCATGCGAAGAATTATTGAATGATTAACAAATTTGAAAAGATAATGATATAATAAATAGCATTTTTTTTTTATTTTTTTTTTACTGTTTTATTGAAAGGTGGTGGTTTCTGACAAATTAAAACGTCAAAATATATTTTAAATACTTTTAATTGAATTACAATAGAAAACTATTACGTAGACAGCATTCCTTCATTGTTGTGTGCGTTTGTTTTCCAAAGGAAGTGCATTCGCGAAATTCTGGAATTTGAGAGAGTATATTTTAAAGTAATTGGAAGAAAACAATGAATTGCCTAGTGAGTGCTTGTGCTTGTCGAGAATGATGATAAGCTTTGAGATTTAGGTTTTTTCTTACTGATATTACAAGACAATTATACAATTTAAATTTAATATTATAAAGAAAAGATTGTTCTCTCTTTTCCAATCTTGATTGATCTTACATCTTTTTTTGTGAACACCTTTTGGCTTTTTTTGTTTCGATTTTGGTGGGGGGAAAAGAGAAACTGATGCACACCTAGAACAAACCAATTCTGTTAGTATCTTTTGAGAACTGATCCTAATGTAGATGGCTGAGTAAAATATCTACGAAATAAAAAAAACCATACTAAGAAAGTACTTTAATAATTATTTAGAGTTAAATTTTTCTGTGATTTTATTTTTATTTTAAACCTAACCTAATGGATTGAAAGTGAAAAGAAAATTCTAACAATAAAACTTAAGTTCGCACTTTTGTCTTATTTATTATATTATTTTTAGATTCCCACTACTTAAACTTGCAGAAAATCTGTGCTATTTGCGAAAAATTTCATATTAAGCCTATAAGTAACATTTATTACCTTTTCATATTGTTTTGTTTGTTGCAAAAGTTTAAAATGGCACTCATAACATTTTTATGACATAATGGCACTCTTCCCAAAAAGGATCGTTTCCCCTGCTCTAACAGCTACGCAACTGTCGCATCGGTGTTTCATACTGTTTACCAGGATCCTTATCAATCCCTATGGTAACCGCACCCTCTCTTGAGTGAGTGAGTGAATATTAACGTCGCACTGCTCAGCTACACGAGGGCTTTTGGGGACGGTCCGCGTAATTTTGAACCATGGTCAAGTGACGCGGACGAAACCTGAGCTGGAACCACCCCCTCTCCTAACTACCACACCACACCAACGGGAGGACGTTTGAGCTCTCGACAGATTTAACGTGCATGCACCCTCTCCTACACCAAGGCATTGAGCTCATTGATGGTCGTTGGGGCTAATCTTTGAGAAGCAATTAAGCGTCTTAGGACGTCCCATACGTGTTTGAGGGGATTAAGGTCAGAGGGCATCGCAGGCCATTCCAATCATTGAATATCCTCCAATTGGAGGTATTCTTCCACCAACTTGGCTTTTAGTGGGCGTGCGTTATCGTCCATAAAAATTAAATTCGGTTCATATACTCCGTGGAAAAGTCTGGCATGAGATGCATGGGTATCATCTATATACCACTGACCTGTCCAAGTACCTCTATCGAACACACGAAGATCGGTATACCCGTCTGCCATGATGCTTGCCCAGACCATCAGACCGCCTCGACCATAGTATTTCCTTTCGACAATGTTAGAGGGTCGATATCGCGACTCACGGGATATCTCCAGATGAAAACACGTCTCGAGTCCCTGTTCAGACTGAATCGTGACTCATCAGTGAAGAGAACTCTCCCCAATCTTTTTCTGTCCAAGACAGGTTCACTCAGCACCATGCTAGACGACCTTCCTTGTGTTTCACAGTCAAAGATGTACATATTACAGGACGCTTGGCACAGCATTAAGTATCTGGATGAACACTATCCGTAAAATGGATGTCCTAATGTATTATACAGCTTGCGAGACAGTTATGTCGCTGTCTTGAACCTATCAATTTTGGCTATAAGACTCAAATAACGGACTTAATCTGGCTTTGTGTGTTGCTCTTTTGCAACTTTGACCAGGTCTGTGGACCACTGTTCCTGTCTCTGTTAAGTTAGCACAGAATGAACATCACATTTCTCGAAACCCCGAGGTTTCTTAAAGCAGGTAGACTGTGACTGACTCACTTCAAATCTTCCAACTATCCATCCCGTTGGTGTGGTGTGGTAGTTAGGAGAGAGGATGCCAGCTCAAGTGTCCTCCTCGTCACTTGACCATGGTTCAAAATTACGCGGTCCGTCGCCAAAAGCCCTCATGTAGCTGAACAGTGTTACACGCATTAATATTCACTCACTCCCTCACTTCAACTATCCACCTTCTTGTAACATTGTCTAGACCAGTGATACTCAACCTGTGGCCCGTGGGCCACATGTGGCCAGCCAGTCTTTTCTGAATGGCCCGGTCATGTTCTATTGCGCTAAAAAAATTCATTTATTTAAAAACAATTCACTAAATTTTAATGGGGAATTCTATTAACCTCTTGCTTGATTATACCGAGTTATCTCGGATTCGTATATATTGCAGTTAATTATTATCCCGAGAAAATTCGGGCGAAGCTTAATTTGTCAGTACGATTTGTTTTATCACGGTTTTAATCGGCCCCTGGAGGTTTCTCCTCTTTTATTGTTTTCACCAGTGTGTACTTCATGATTTTAATTTGTACCGCTATGTGAAGAAACACAAGGAGAAGTGACGAGAACAACACAGGAATTTTTGCCCTCTCTTTAAACTTCCCCACCCCGCCTTCGGGAGAACTTTGACATTATCCCCTCTGCACAGCAGATCTTCAGTGGCACTGGTCTCAAACCCACGATTTGACGACGCCGGTCACGGGTACACTCGGATACTCTGCAGGAACTGTATATAACAGAAGTGTGTGGCCGCGGTAGCCAAGCGGTCAAGGTATCGGATTATGACTGGCGTGTCATGAGTTCGAGCCCAGTACCACTTAAGACTTGCAGTGTAAGGAAGCGATGCACGTTAAATCTGTCGAGAGCTCAAACGTCCTCCCATTGGTGTGGTGTGGTAGTTAGGAGAGAGGGTGCCAGCTCAAGTGTCGTCCTCGTCACCTGACCGTGGTTCAAATTGACGAGGTCCATCACCGAAAGCCCTCGTGCAGCTGAACAGTGCGACGTTAATATTCAATCAATCAATAAATATGGCAGAAGTGAGTGTGTGTTTATAAACGTCGCACATTAAAGCAATACGAGGGCTATTAACGTCAACGTACCTCGTAATATTTTGAATTACTGCCAAGATACGAGAACGACACTTGAGCTTGCAACCCACTCTACTAACTTCCACATCACTTCAACGATTGGGCTTAGAGCCACGACAGATTTAGGGTGCATCACGCCTTTTAAACGGGGTATGTTTAATGACACCAGGAAAATGCCACAACGCTAACCACTAATCTAGGAGTGAAATGTCGCTTCACATGCAGATCATCATATTCAAATAATTTACATAAATAATTCGTAGAGCTTTCGAATATAAATATCGTACGAGAAATCACAATAGATATGTTTTGATAATAGATTTTCAAAAAAATAATCTGGAACACAAACACCTCATGATGTGATAACATATCAATAGACAACAATTGTGCTTTTAAATACTCGATTGGTAATACTTCACGTCTTCTTCCGTAAGATAAGTGAATATCAAAGAATATTTCGTAATTAAAATGTTTTCCAAAAGACAGAAAGATCACAACAAATATTCTGAAATATAGCACTGCGATTTCTCTACGGATTCAACATAGTGATAAACATAGATAAGTATAACTCTACGGGGTAAAGAGAATAGAAATAAATATCTCTGTCCGATATAAAACGAACTTTTCATATCTCCAAAATGGTTCTTGTCCTACATTTTGTAATTTTTTAAAAATTTTTAAGGTCTGATCTCGGGGGGAAAAAAAGAATATTTAAATATATTTTATTAAAAGAAATAGAAGCACGTTTGAGAAAGAGTGGATTTATTTTTAAGAAATAATATTTGATTTGTTGCTATAAAGTTTTTATTTTTCTCTTGACACGATTTAAATAATGATAGTTAAAAGTCAAAAGAGATCTGTAAACATGTAGCAAATATTTTTCAATTTCACGCGCGTTAGCATTTATCTTAAATTCTTCATTAAATATATGTCTAACGCCCCTCGAAGTGTACATCGAAAAGAGTAAAAACACTGGTTGTGTATCGGAAAAACTAGATTGTTATACAAAAAATTGTTGCATTAAATCTTATAGTTCTTACTGTCGACCAATACCGTTAAATCAAAAGACGTTGCCAAATGCCACGATACGCAACCAACATTGGGAAAACCTTTCTCACGTATATATAAACACAATAATAAGACAGCATTTGGCAACATCTTTTGAATTGGCGACATCCTTTGAATAGGCAAAACTGATCGACGGTATAATGCGTAAATACCAAACATATGGCAAATATATTTTATCCAGTTGTTTTTTCACTCCACGAAACAAGGTCCTTTAGCCGCAACCAATACATCTAATGATCTGATGATGTGAACAACTCAGCTTTTACCCCACTATATTAATTTCCACACCATGCCATTCTAAGGATTTCGGGCTTCGTCAGATCTAATGTGTATCAGACTCTCTGCATGAGTGAGTGAATATAAACGTCGCACTATTCAGCTACTAGAAGGCTTTTGGCGTTGGACCTCGTAATGTTTAACCATGGTCAAGTGACGAGAACGACACCTGAGCTGGCATCCTCACTCCTAACTTCCACACCACACCAACGGGAGGACGTTTGATCTCGACAGATTTTACGTGCATCACTCCCTTACACGGCGGGTCTTCAGTGGTACTGGGATCGAACTCATGATACGCTAGCCATGATCCGATGCCTTGATCACTTAGCTACCGTGGCCACTACATCACACTGTAAGGTAACACGAAGGCTACTGGTGACGGAGTTCGTAATTTTGCATTACGGTTAAGTGACGAGGACGACACAGAGCTGGCATCCCCTCTGTAAACTACCATATTACTCGAATAGGAGGACTTTGAGGCGCTTTTGATATAACATGCATCAGCCCCTCTACACGGTGGGTCCTTATGGGCTCCAGGATTCGAAATGTCATGACGGGCATGTGTTCGTGAACATGATTACTAGGATACCGTGGCCTGTACATGGTGACGGCATGACTTGTGACATGTACGACGGTGAGACTTGAACATGAATTTGAAGATGTGACCATATATTGCACATCCATTGAGCTGTGGAACACAAGCAATGACATCGTGGTCAAAAATGGCGAAACCAAATGTTTTCGCTAATTTGGCATTGAATAGCTCCCACTTAAAAATAGGGCTTAACGTCCTTTAATGTACGCCAGTAAATGTGTCACGTATCGATCCATAGATCAAGGTGACCATCGGACATTTAACCTGACAATGCAACAACCATCGCCAATTCAACTAATTAACCAAACACGCAGAATCGAGGGAAAATAACATTTAACAATGTTTAATTAACTCGTTAATTAGAAAATAACCCCGCAGAAACACCTGGTGCTGGCATTTCCGCATCCAAACAATTAAACACGGATGAATGGCTCGCGGAGGAAACGTGGCAAGGCGGGAAGAAAAAAGATCACTTGTTGAATCGGTGTGGTTGGAATATTAAAATTCCCAAAGGGATATGGTTTTTCTTTCATCGTGAGCATTTTTTTTGTTTTTTTTTTTGTTCTTAATTTTTTTACTATGAAAGACAATGCAAATGGGGAAAACCCTTCAATATCTTTCGGTGTTTTTTTTTTATTTATCTACAACAGTGGTCTTCAAACTGTGTTCCACAGAGCCCTGAGGTTCCACAAGGCTTACCCAGGGGTTCCACGAGATACAATAAAAAAAATCGAGAATATATGTAGCAAAATGGATTCACGTTCTCTATGAAGTTTATATAGTTACAAGTAATTAAACCTTACCCCACCCCCTAATCATTAAAACTGAAAATTTTATTTATAGATAACTTTACTTTGCACCACTTTTTAAACTTTTATCATAATATAATAAAAGAATATTAAAACGTTTTATCTTTATATATATTCTTCCTACTAGAGTGTGAATATTCTATTTTACTATCTCGGGTTCCACGAGATAATTTAAAACTCGTTAGTTAGCTCAATGGCTTGCAAAACTAAACAGTTTTCTAATGGAAAATGCGCCTTTTTACATTTGTGGAAACAGCCGGTGGCGTGGTTGGTTTGTCGCTGGCCTTCTGCAACCAAGGTTGCGGGTTCGACCCCGGCCCAAATCGGGGGATTTTCGTGTGCAGAAATTCGACAGCGGCCATGTCGTATGATTATACGGCATGTAAAAGATCCCTAGAGTGTCTGTTTGGCTTGGGCGCTCTCGGCAAAATTAAATCCTGGCACAGGTTCGCATCATCAGAGGAGGAAACTGGACGTCAAAATTACCTGCGGTGATTGGCATCCACCTATATGGCGTCGCACTAAAGAGTGATACCTGCTGCTGGGGATGTACTAGGTCTGCAATGGTAAAAATACTAATCCGCAGCCCCCATTGGATAAAAAACATTTGTGGAAACTACATCCATAATGAATGAAAGAGTACAACAGAGTTGATGTTAAAATTTAAATTTAAGCAAGAACAGCTTCAAAATTTTTGGTTGCAAATTCTCTCTCTCATGCAAAATACACGGGATTTCTCACACAGCTATAAAAATTTTAATACCATTCAGAAGACTGTGTTTCAGTGAAATATATTTCTCAACGTAAGTGGCTACAAAAACAATGTATAAAAACCACTTAAACTCAGAATATGTAAAGCAATTGTATTAAATTCAATAGACCTAAACTGTGACGGTTTATGTAAAAAACACTAGGATATATATCCCATTTACTAAATACAATGCATGGGTAGGTGACACTTGATTCATAAATTAATACTATTAATGAGTAAATTATATTTAAAACATCAGATTAGGATTTTTTAATAATAAATGTAATATTTTTTAATTGCCTTTACATAAAGTGCCTATAACATGTTGATCTACATACTTTAAACATTATTTTGAGATATATTCTTCGAAGTACGTGTATGGAATAGAGTTCTACAAAAACAGTTTCTAGTTCTAGGGATTCCACGAAAGCACCTTCAAGTTCTATAGGTTCCATGAGTTGAAAAAGTTTGAAGACCACTGATCAGGTTCCCCCCCCCCCACGGATACATAAAGATAATATGAACATAGATACGCAAGGAGTTTTGTAATCTCATCGATTGTGGATAGAGGGGTGCCTACAGAAATGTCGACAATGTCTTCTTGATGTGATTCAATATCACGAGACGTATTATCTATATGAAACTGACAACCGAAAACATGTTCAATAAGCAAATTAATGAACTCGGACTGATGTTTCAACCGAAGCTAGGTAGCAAAATTGTAATAATTTGTGGCCTTCAAGTTGTACAGTGCGTAAAATTTCACACGTAAATTTCACAATACTGCAAAAATGTTTAAATTTTCAAAAAATTCCATAGGAAAATGTTGAGTACAAATAGTAAAGTTGAGTATGTTTATAATATTTTTTATATATACGTGCGTGTGATATATACGCGAGTGCTTTTACAAACTCCCTTTGTGATTTTGGATAAATTTTATATTAGTAGTCTTTCTGAAGACTGTAGTAGCCATGGGAACACGCGAACACACACAAAAGTGCAACCGTCATAAGGGAAAGAAGAAATTCACATGGGATTAAATTATATACACTTAATAACAGCCAGTGCAAAGCCGGGCTATACGGAGGGGGAAGAAACCCGTGCAACGGCGCAAAGAAGTCAAAAAAAATTCAAAAAAATGAATTTTAATGGCATATAAAAAAAAAGAAATCGCATCCACCCCTCAACGTGCTGATATTGAGAAGTTACATACTCGGTAAAAGTTCGTGCAACGCTGGGCCATGCAGCTAATCAGTCAGTCCTAAAAACCACAACATATCATTAGAATGTTTGTGATCACAAACTCGTGATCGGCATAGTTTCTATCTATTCATGAGTTCGAGTACTGGTAGTACTGAAAACCCGCCACATAAAGGGTTAAATCTGCCAAGGTTCAAGATAAAGTGGCGAGGAAGCTTGGAGAGCAACGTGCCTGTTCAGTTTTCATTTTCGTCATTTGACCAAGGTTTAGAATTACTAGATATGTCGCCAATAGTCCTCTCGTAGCTTCAAAAAGAGTTAATAAATAATTAATAATTCATATCAAGATAGTAAACAGCGAGCGGTGAAAGTACAACAATTGGATGCCTTTGTGCCTTCTGGCAAAACTTTTGATTGGCTACATGTTCTCCGCTCGCTACTTACATAATTGGTGTACACTAGATTTTTTAAAAGTTTACGGACTGTATGTATATCGAATTATTGCAAATTTTGTTGCGGTTATTCCAATATGTACCCTTTTCCTTCTATTGGCAAATTCCATGTTTTTCAATTGTAACAAAAAAGTAGAAAAATGTAACTAAAGAAAAGGACATTCATTTCTAACTAATAAGGATTAACTGATTGCTAATGTTGTGATTTAAATTAGAATTTCTATCTACATATAAGATTTTTTGACATGCTTCTTTTGTTCTGAGCTACTTATGGTAGTTTCTTCAAAATCAAACGTTAATTTATCTATTTAAAGTAGCTTTTTGGTTTGGATTAATATTATAATTACTATATGTAAGGGTACTTTGATATGTATTTATTTTATTTCTTTTATCAATTTTAAATATTTAAGATTTTATGAAATGTGTGTGTGTGTGTGTGTGTGTTTTGTGTGTGTTCAAAACTGAGTTTTTAAGCGGAACAATAATTTGTGATGATATTTATAAACAGAATCTTAGATCATCATTACCTATTCATGATACAAATATCAAAGGGGTATTTTTTTACAATCAATGAAACTACACCTTCAATTCTCGCCTGCTTTTATTCTCATGCCATTTTCTGTCGTTGAAAATAAAGGTTATTGCTATTCTCCCTTCACCGGCATATTCAATGTTTTCTTCATTGTAGAAAAATATTGCTTAAAATATAACAAAGAAAATGACACCAAATTCAAATTAATTGCTGTTAACATGTTGGTAATATATTGAAGATAATGCTTCCTATTTATGAGAAACCTGAATGTACAAGGTTTTTTTGATTGTCACTGTTTTTTGCCTTATGGTCCCTATGACCGATAAGAACTCATCTTTGTTATAAATGAAAAAAAATCATAATTTTTTTTTTTAACAAAAAAGGGGCTATGCGCTGAAACTATGATGAGATGCACCCCTTGAACAGATTTTTCATCATGACTTAACTTTGCCCCCTTCTGACAATCTTGCAAACCAGAAAACTGTATCATTTGTAATGGTTAATTTTTTAGCAACATGGTTTATTATTTGTTTCATTTAGTACTGTTGTTGGTTCTGGGCTATTTCAATGGGGACCTGTTATATCTGTTTTAGGTAGATTTTTTGGTTTTAGTTCATACTAATTAATTTTTTTAGTACTGAGAATTACATTTAATACTCTATATTAAATGTATTACAGAGATGTTAGATAGCATTGCACCCATACCTCATATAATACTAATTTAATTTTTTTTCAGTTGAAAGTTTCCTAATGTTTCTTATTTTTGATAGCATTTAGTGAGAATCACTTTATCATCATTAATTTTTTCTTTCGGTTTATCTATTACAAGTTATTTCACCCATAGTTCCCATAGCAGAAACTTACTACTGCTATCACATTTCTAATAATTTTTATTTATATTTGCATTCATTCATATCTATTTACTCTTTAGCATGCTAATTTTCTCTCTTACATTGAAATATTTGTTTTTGTTAAATTATTTATTTTTAAGCCAAATTGCAATTTGTTTAAAATTATTTATAATGTGAACATTCATTTGAAAAAAATATTTTTAATTTTTGGTTATACTACTTAATACAGGGTTTTGCCCTCCCTAAAAAAATATTTTGATTGCTATAATAGATGAATTTTGGTTTTTAAAACTTAATCCGTGCGAAGAACGGGCATTTCAGCTAGTTATATATAAACACACAAGTTGTCTCTATTGAAGCTAAGTATTGCCATTTGCATATTTCTTGTCAATTTTTTTCCGAGTTTCTTATTCGATTTTGATACAATGCATCTACATTTTCTTTCTTTTTGTCTTTGTGGTTTTATAATGAAACCCTTACGGCACTGTTACATAATTTCTTAAGTCTAACTTTACTTGCAGATCGCCCTATGCTCTTCATTGCTCGAGGGCCGGTCGGTTAGCCACAAATCTGTATAAATATCCTCTTAAGAACACTGAGTCTCACCTGCAGGGTTGCCTTTCGGCAGAGTTGAGATGCAACATATTCTTAGAATAGATCAAAGACTGTGTATGGGTGTGAGCTTATGAGTGTTTCCTTTTTTTAGATCTTGGAAACAAGCTTTTGTTTAGGAGAAAAATGGTTTGAAGGCAACAGATCGATAACATGACTTATATTTATAGCAATATTAAATCTTAATTGCTTAAATAATCATTTCGAATTGGTAGCACCAAAATGTACTGCGTATTCCACTGCAATCAACAGACCTCATTATTTTGAGCCATGTGGTATAAAATAACTTACTATAAAGGATAGTGAGACTTATGGGGAGGTGCGTATTCGCACTTTATAAGTTTTAGCATCAAGCCACATTTGAATTTTGGATTTAATTGAATTTTAGCCGTGTCGCAGGGGGAGTCCCTCTTCCCATTTTTTAAATTTTTTTCACGTAATTCCTACTATTATTCATTCTCTCCTTATATATTTATTTATTTATATATCTTATTCAAATTTTCAATCGTTAATAAAAGACTTTTTATTCATCCAATCAAGTTCAAATAAATTTTTTAAAACTTGTAGTGGATGTCACTAGATATTAATACAGTATATTTTCAATTATATTAATTCGTTAATTAAATTAAAAAAGGAACACAAGTAACAAACAAAAAAACGAGAGTACAAAAGCATATATAGAAGAAAAATCGCTCGTTGTGTCCCTGTAGCGCAATGGATAACCCAGTGGACTTCTAACCCATGGGTCGTGGATTCGAATCTCACCTGGAATGGCCTCATTTCTGCGAATGTGATTTCCTTTTTACTGTACTATTTTATCAGAATAATTAAACTTAATGAATGAATATAAATAATAACAAACAAACAAAAATAGAGTCCAACACTCTATATAAAAAGAAAAATGGAAAATTGCTATCTATTTTGTCACTTAATAGTGTGATTCTGTCTTATGGATATACATATTCATATTAATTGTAACTATTTAATAAAAAGAAGCTATATATAAAATAAAAATTTTCTTTGTTGACCTAAGTAGGAATTAACTTAATTTTTTTTTTATGTTACTCGTTCACACTAATTTTGATGGAATCGATATGGAATAGATAGTTCTTCTATCACCCCTTCTATTTTTTTCGATCGTTTAATTTCAGAGCCTTTTTCAATGGTAAAGTAGAGATGGATTTTTTAAAAAGATATATCGCCATTTATTATCTTATGCGTCGGCTCGGGGGCTTAAATGTAGCTTGCCCGCTTCGTAAGCCTAAAGTTACTGGTTCGATCCCGGCTGGTGTCGATAGATTTTCTGGATGCGAAAATCGTAGGCACTCATGTCATGATTATGTGGCATGTAAAAGATCTTTTGGGTAGCGATTTGGCTCTGGTACTCTCGGTAAAATTAAATCAAGGCAAAATTTAGCCTTCGATGAGAGACTGAATTAAAATTAATTCAAGCGTCAAAATTTGGCAGCAAGGGTCGCCGCTAGAAGGTGTCCCCATGAAATGGCTCTCACATTTTGAGGACTTGCCTTGTCTGCAAAGACTCAGTTGCCAATATGCAGGCAATCAGAAAAAAAATTCCTTCATGTTTCCAAAAAATATACTCTCTCTCTCTCTCTAGTTATTTTAATTTACTCTGAACCGTATCAATGTATTATTAACAAAAATGTTTTTCAAAATTTAATTAGATCGTATTACAAATAAAAATATTACTAAAACAAACCTGGACGAGGATATCAAATTATGCGTACAAAGAGAACTCAAATATGATGTAAATAGTAAATAAATAATTTTGTTCTACAAAAATAAAAAAAAGATTCCTCACTTAAACTATAAATAGCAATAATTTATATTAAACTCTTCATTTCCATCTTAAACTCTTCGCCCATTTAAACTGATACAAGTTTATACATATTATGTAGTTTTATATATATATGGAATAATTTTATATTTCTATTTTTTGAGAGTGATTTATTTTATTTTGGTTATGAGCCTTGCAAGACATCACGTGATACTTATAACTCTTTTTATTTACCCGATTAATAGGAATATAACTTTAACTGCAGTCTTAGTTCTTAAAAAAAAGTGTTATGCCATCAAATGTTCGTGTTGGCTTTTGACACAATATTGCACCAGCAGCCCCGGATCTTATCAGTTGGTATGCCAAAGGGGGAGGGTTGCAAGAGTGATACAGACAAAAAAATCAGTTTTTGAATTATTAGACCTACAGACTTGAAGTTTGGAAAGCATGTTACTTTTGTTGAGCAGAGATCCGTTTTGAACGATTTCAAGAGGGATTGCTGGGGTGTTATAGATACATTTCTCAGTTTTTAAACTATAGTCGTACAAATTTGAAATTTGTTAAATATATAGTATTTCTTTCTTTCTTTTTTTTAGTGGACATCCCCTAAGCACAGGTTTTGAGGAAGTAAAAGATAAATATATTCCTTTTCAAAAAACTTCTCTTCTTTTTAAATTAAGAGATGAGGGCTATTAAAAGGATTCTAGAAACAATCGAATGCTCACAGCGCTAAGACTTAGATATTAATAACTTCAGAAATATATATAGTCATGCATTATCAGAAAACACCCAGCGAAATTGATGGGAAATGGATGGTAATAAAAAATATGAAATAAAATAGTGATCACACACACCTTTTTCCTAAATGCCCTTCGGCTATAGTTACATCCGAATGAATGAATGAGTGAATATTAACGTCCCACTGTTCTGCTACACGAGGGCTTTTGGGGACGGTCCGCGCAATTTTGAACCATGGTCAATTGACGCGGACGACACCTGAGCTGGCACCCCCTCTCCTAACTACCACACCACACCAATGGGAGGACGTTTGATCTCGACAGATTTTACGTGCGTCACTCCCTTACACGGCGGGTTTTCAGTGGTACTGAACTCATGACATGCTAGCCACGATCCGATGCTTAGACCACTTGGCTAGCGCGGCCACTAGTTACATCCGAAATTGATATCTGAAGAACGAGCGATCTTCGCAAAATTCACATATACACGCACATACTATATATGTGTTTGTGTCTCATCCATGCCATATATATAACTCTGAAAAATTATTACCGCAGCTTTGAGTCCTGCTAAAAAATAATCTGAACCTCATAAATTCATGCGTCGATAACTATGCATTTAGCGTTAACACAAGGAATAATACTTAATCATTGTTTTAAATTTAAAAAGAAATCGTTTATTGAATTTCGTTTACTTTAATTCATTGTAAAACAAAATTTTCCACTCTTCTTCCTTTACTAATTACTTTAAATACTTTGGTTTATTACCACGCAAATAAACCCTGGAAATCTTAAGTGTTCTCAAAAACTAGTTTCGTTACCAAGCACCGCATAACTTCAAAAAGCAAACGAAAAGTTTTCTGGGTCTAAAGCAAAACACAATCTCTCTCGGACTCTTTCTCTCACTGAATCCGTAATGGTTTATTAATTCTCAATGAAGTGTCTGTTGGACACTTTCTATGTCGTTGCCCGGGCAACAAACAGTTTTTTTCCAACAATTGGTGCATGGTGGCTTCCCTGACACCTTGCTGTCATGGAAACCAAAAAAAGGGCAGAAGCTCTGGGGGTCTTCCACCGTCTATTCGAATAGCAGCCACTTGAAAAATTCATCCTTGTGTTGTGCTTGAACTACATCGGAGAACGCAAGCCCCTGTAGTCGAGTGACCCAGATTAAATTTCCATCAGTGGCGAAATAGACCCGCTCTATTAGATGTGCCCGTTGGCAAATGAGACATTAATTTCTTGGGAAGTATTTGCCTTTACCCCCTCCCCCTCCCTCCTTTCCATGTAGAATGTCAGAGGCAATATTGCGATTACTTAAGTTTAATTACGGGGAACGTAAAAACAAAGATAGGCCTGTTTTTGGTTCCACCCCGTGTTTTTCATTCTGCTAATGGATTTGCGGATCCGGGCTATTGTTTCTTAGGATATCTCGAGCCAAACGGAGCGAAACAGTGGTAACGAAAATCCCAGATCTTGGAAAAATACAAACTGCTCCCGACGTGTGTTTTAAATTATTTGATTTGAGAATTTTAAATGTTAAATTGTTTTACTTGAGGAATGCGGGATTTCTTAAGTATTAAAAATAGAATTTTTGCTGCATCTTGTACAAACACACAGATTATGAGTAAATGTTAAGGTATGTGACTACCCAAAATTCGCCGTTTCGTTGAAAATTTTCGAAATTCCTTTTATGCTTTTATTTTATAGCCCATACATTTATGATTTCAAAAATACTCTATTTTTATTTCTACGATATTTAGAAGCATAGTTATACCATAATTAGTAAACCGGAAATGAAGTTTACAAAACCGAAAATAGATCCCTACACAAAAATTTTTTAAGATATTGAATTGAAATTTTCAGAATGTTTTATTTTGTTATATCTGTGTTATGAACCAAAATCTAATCTCTGTGTATATATTTATGTACTTTATTGCTTTTTGATGGGAAAAAAATCATTAATTTTTTAAGAAATCGTGTTTTTGCATATAATTTGGCATATTCAAAAAACTTAAAAGTATTACAAACATTTTAATTCCTAACACATATAAAGATGTTATTCACCTAATTTGTAAATATTTGAATACATTAATTAGAATTTTGTGTAACTGCAATTTTTCATCAAAATTTCACAAAAATCGACAATTGTTATATAATCTATAAAATTCTCTAGAAAACAGCAAAAGGTTAAAAAAAAAGCCCGAATTAGCGAAACATGAAACTAAACAGAGCATGAGAAATAAATATATAAGTTGAGTTTAAAAAATGTACAATTAGTAGAATTTTTTTTTATACTGTATTAAAATCTTTAATGCATTTTCTGAGAAACTATGCTTTTCAATTTTTTGCTTCACGGTAAAGTTCACTATAGAATTTCTTTTTAAGATATTGAGTTGAAATTCTCAGAAAATGTTTTATTTAGTGTTATCTCCAGTACAGACTGATCTAATCTCTGTGTATATATTTATGTAATTTATTGCATTTTTTGTGAGGAAATAACAGTTTTTTGTAAAAAATTGAGTTCTTGCATAAAAAATGACATATTTCAAAAACTTTCAGACGTTTTACAAATCTTATAGCTCTAAGCACAGATAATGATATTAGTCGTGTACTGTATAAGTATTATTAGAATATATTAATTAGAATTTCAATACAGGCCTTACCATAAATACAATTTTTCACTAAATTTCACTTAAAATTCCCAATATATCCAAAATGATTTTTAATTTTGGGGATATTGTACTTGAATTCTTAGTTTTATGCTCCATTTCAGATAAAAAAAAGTGTTTATTTAGTCGAAAGTTTATATATTTTTTTAAAAAAAAGTGCTCCGAAGGTAATCACATACCTTAAGGGGCAAAGGGATTGTGACAGCACACTCACAATTTCATTCACATCGCTCTTTTTATCATTATTATTTTTAAATACTTCGTGATGTTCTCATTTACACTTTCTCACAAAAGTAAGTATGTAACTCATAGCTTAAGTGAAAAAGCTCTAGTTCTCAAATAAATAAAAGAAAAATATTATTTTGGAGAGCGTTGTTTATAGCTTCTGATTCAAGTCATAAAGTAATAAAAAATAAACCAAACCATTATATTTTTAAAAACTTTAAGAGTAATTTTGTAAACTACCAGTAGAAATTTAAATCACAAAAGTATGTATGCACTCTGAATTTTTGACTTTTAAATAGGCTGAATGAAACTTCTGGAGTGATTTTTCGTATTTCAGTGATAAGTTTAGAAGTTCTGCTACAAAGCTTGTACGTTTGAGCTTCAAGCACATAAAAAATTCACCAATGCCTCCACGTGGAAAAGAATTATCAAAAGATCTAAGGGATGCAATAATAAAGCTCTATAAGGAAAGCAAGTCCCAAAGACAAATCACTAAAATCATAGGCAAAAGTCCTGCAACAGTGCAAAAAAACATTGAAAAGTTCCAGGCTGAGGGAAATACTCTAAACAAGCCAAGAACAGGACGACCGCCCATTTTCCCGGATCGAGAAAGGCGAATTATTGTTGGAAATGTGGGGGGAAAAAATCCGAAGATTAGCCCACCAAAATTGACAGCTGATGTGAAAAACAATATTGAGAAGTCATGCAATCCCGAAACAATACGCCGTGTGTTACGGAAGGCAGGATACCATGGTCGAAATATGCGAAGAAAGCCATTTGTTAGCAAAGTGAATCGCAAAAAAGAGAATAGATTTTGCAAAAGAAAATGAAAAGCAGGACAGAAATTTTTTCGGTTGAAAGTAAATTTAACATCCACGGGTCAGATGGACACCAAAAAGTTTGGAGGAAAGCAAATGCAGCTCTAGAACCAGAGAGGAACTGTAAAACACGGCGGTGGTTCGATTATGGTTTGGGGTTGCATGGCAGCAACTGGAGTAGGAAATTTAGTTATAATCGACGGAATAATGAATCAATATAGCTATTTGAATGTTTTAAAGAATAATCTAAGCCAAAATGCTTCTAAATTGGGACTCGATGGATCCTTCACTTTTCAACAAGATAAGGATCCCAAACATACTACTCGGGTTGTTCCGGAATGGCTGTTATATAACGTGCGAAAACAGGTAAAAACCCCACCGCAGTCACCTGATCTTAATCCCATTGAACACTCTTGTGTAATTACCTCGATCGCCAAATTAGAAAGCAAGAGATCAAAACTAAGAATGATCTAAAAAAAGCCCTTTTGGAGAAGTGGCAGAAAATACCATCTTCTGTCACTCAAAATTTAGTATAATCAGTGCCATCTAGATTGAGAGCTGTTATAAAAGCCAAAGGCTATCCAACAAATTACTAATTTTTTTGAAAAATTGTAAAATTTGTAATATGAATGGCTTTGTTTTTGTTTGCATACTTACTTTTATGATGTAAATTACATAATATTTTAAATTAAGCTCATCTTGCTAATTATATATTTGTATTTTTTTAATATTTTTTTTTTGTAATTAAGCTCGATTTTGCTGCAATCGAAATAAATCGTTAATTTGAAAACTCTAATATGGTAGGTCTGTTTTTTTTTCCATAGGACATCATCACATACACTCTGCATACTTACTTTTGTGACTAAGTGTATATATTAAAAAAAAAATAGCTGAGATATTTTTGCTTCGTATAAAATCCAATTTTTAGGCCCATATACTGAATATTGTGTCTATATTTTTGCGATTTTATACCACAATAAAATGAGAACAATACTCACTTTTTCACCCCTGTCTTTTGGAAGATAGAACTTGAAATTCCAGGTGGCCGTCTTAGTCTTGTGGTCATATTCGGAAACTTGTGGCCGACGCTGCTTGTGTCAAGTTTTAACCTCGAATCATATTGCCACTTTAAACACGCTATGTAAAGGAGCTGATATACGTAAAATTTGTCGAAGCTCAAAGCTCTTGGATTTTCTAAGTCAAACAGTGTGTCTTAGATACACAGTTTTTTCTTGATATGTTGGGGATTTACTTCTATCATTTCAGTATCTCTTTTCCTTCATATATGATCTGATTTATTTTCAATAAAATGGATTTCATTGGATAAAACGTTGGAAATTAGCATCTGTTATCTGCCTTACAGGGAACTATCAAGTAGCCCTCTGAAAGTTTTTTAAAATAACAAGGAGAGTGAAAGGTCTTAGGGTCGCGGATTTAGTTCAAATTTTGTAGGATGGTAGATTTAGTTTCCAGGTTGGATGAAGATATATGGTTATAGGGGCTACTACTCAATAATTTTTTAGATATGGGCAATTGAAGTTGCAATTCCCTCGTTAAATTCAGTGCAACAATACTGCACAAATTTAATGCACAAGATGTTTATCGAAATTATGTTTCATTTGCTTTTATGACAAGTTTCACCACTGTACGGTCAATGAGGGGTAAGAAGCTAGCCATATTTTTATACTAATTCTGTTCATCCGATATATATTTTATTTATTGTTTCCAGGCACGGATTAACTGGTAGTTAAAGGACTTTTCTACTGTTCTTGCGAAATGCTTTTATTGTTTTGTAATTAATATTATTCTACACTTATACGAATTATAATAACAAAAATAAAACTCTTATAAGGTTTCTAGTCATTAAAGTCATTTCATTTCCAATTCAAACTCCATTATATATATTTATATGTTTTATGGACAAAATTTTTTTAAAAAGTTATTCACCCTCCATAGACTCGAACCCGGCTCCTAACGACGAGGAAAACCGATCCGTTGCTGCTACGATAAACCCATGACGTGTAATCGTTTGCTACAGAACTGAATTTAATGAGTGAATTGCATCTTCAATTGCAGATATCTAAAACATTATTGAGTATTGACTCCTAAACCATATATCTTCATCAACAGGGAAACTAGAGCTATCATCCTACAAAATTTGAACTAAATCTGTGACCCCAAGATATTGCACTCTCCTTTTAAGAGTTTAACTCCTACCACCTCACGCACAATTGAAACGTATTATTGAAATTGGTTTTAAGATATAAATTGAGCAGAGAGATATATAAATGTGCAAATAGGGGTAGCTGTTACTTGAGAAATTAGTGATTAGCCATGTGGAGGTTTTCACTTTGAAAGTTAGATTCATCAACTAGTCTGTACTCCGTTGCCTAAGCGCAGGCAGTTATTGAGTTGATAGTGAAATTTACTTTGGAAAGTTCTCGGATAAGTCTTGCTAATGGTTGAATCTGAGACCATCAACGTAATCTCAGGAGCTTCTGCCATTTTGTGGATGCAAGTGTTCAGAGCGTCTGCAAATATTTCAGATGATCAAAATCTTGATTATTTAGGTATTCATTACTTAATCTTCTTTATAACTCTTTAAGAAGGACAGTTTAATACATTTTTATTAACTTGATCACTTGTGTTTGTAATTTTTTCTTTGTGTTCTATATGTCATGACAATTACTCCTATTGTAAAGTCGGGTTGGAGTAGCAAACACTCGTGTAAGGAACCCACGGAATTTGATAGCCAAACTGTAGGGCAGAAGAACCCTGTTACACATTACCAAATTTTATCAATGTTTTCTTGAATTTAGCACGCGTTGGAATTAAGCGTTCGATCTCAAGAATTTTCTTCTAGATTTCTCAAAGTTTTTCTTAGAATATTTCAAATTTTTGAAGAATTTAATTTATTTTAAAATTGAAGCAAATTGACATGGAAATTGTATCGGATGGTACTACTGTTACTGAGATAACCTGAATGATGGAATAATGAACTACGAACTTATGAGTAGGGCTTAGTTCCTTGCAAATATCGCCCATTCTTGTCACATGAAAACTGGTTCTAAAAATTGCGAACCAATACTCCCGTATTGCTTCAAAAAGTGAGGCATCAGTCAATTGAAATATCAACTAGTACGGATCATGCACACTAAATTTGTCTGGGTCCAAATATTCGCATTGGTGTGACGGCAAAATGACAAAGTTCATTTCTGATAGCCGTCATATGGTTGAGAAATGGTGTTAATGTACCAGTAAATCACATTGATTCCGTGGCACATACATACCTCTTTTATAGGCGGAGGTTGCATTCTAATAAACACGTAGACGAAAATGTCAAAGGGGTAATCTCTGGGGTAAAAATTAAAAATCTGTTGACCTAAGAGGAGTTGAACTCCTTGCTAACGAGCCTCTTACTAATGGAAAACATCCTGTGGTAGATTCATTGAAATAGCGCGTATTTCATAAGCACTAGAAAAAACAAAGACACCATTTTCTAAGATTGTGATTTTGAAATTCAGTTTTATCTAGGACTTCAAACCAATTCCCTGTTTCAATCTGACTTTCAAAAATAGGTCTTGCGTCCTATGTACCAACGATACCAAGTTTAAGGTATTTTGACCTTATTATAACCTAAGCCTCCATGCAGATATCCTTACTATAGAAATCAGTATTAATATCACTCCAGATATATTTCCGCTAATGGGCGTTTCCTCGCGAAAGCCACACGTGAAAGGGAAAGCAGAAATTCAATTAGCCTCCCATAGAGTAAATTGAGGAACAAACAATCACAATGATAGGAACAGGGTCTATTACACCGATAACAGGCACAGTGCCATTCCTATTTGCCGTAATTGAGCTGGGATCATTGGCAGCCAAAAGGAGGGAGAAGAGAAAGGAAAGTTTTCGAACATCTTTCGTTCGAAATGAATCTCACGATGAGAAAATTATGCCACTTCCCTCCCTTCTCCAGCACGTAATGCACCTGCTCAAGCTCTGAAGGCACAACGTGAAAATGGTTCGAATTATTAAAATCCACAGATGGATTTGGAGATCTATTGCAGAAATCTTTCACCTCTGTTTGAATCATTCTGTAGGGTAATGGTTCCAAGTTCAGGGACCCCAATTGGAGGGTTTTAAACCCAAACGTCTGTGGAACACGGTTGAAGTAACTTTCTCTCTAATGATGGCTGACGAAGATTGGGATAGGAATATTTCTTCGCATGTTGTTTGCAAAGATGTTCATTTTTATTCTGCAGATTGATTTATGTTTGGGATATATGCGTGAAAAAAAATGCCGAAAATTTATTCTTTATAGAAAGGTTTTCCTGTAAGAAAAAGAAATGTTTCCAACCGCAGTGAATCATGGATTCCCTGTCTGGTTATATCCTGGAGCTTTAATTTATTTCCATAAATTAAAATATGTAGTATAATATAAAAAAATAATAATTTTTTTAAAAATTTTAAATTGCCAAAGAAATTGAATACTTGGGGGGGGGGATGTAGAAATTAAGTTGGTCACGTCTTATCCTCTCTAGATTCCCAGCTGATGTAATATCCTGACGGAACCATTGACAAATAGAGGTAAAGAGCGGGAAACTACAGAGGAAATGAGACGAGAGCGCGGCAGTCGAGACAGAAGATGAAGGAACGACGTAGACTAGGTAGATGCCTCGTGAAATCCAGCGAGTTATTTTTAACGATGATATGATTATTATTTACTAAAACTTCCGACCCCCACCCTTGTAAAAAATTGCCCTTAATAAATGTATATATAATTTAATCTGGCCATTGTCACTCTCTACAAAAATGGGAAAAGTCTTAATTTTGGTTTGATGATTTTAGATTTAAAAAAATATAATTATTTTCTTACAATATATAAGTAAACAAAAGCCAAGTGGCTGAGTGGTTCCACACCACAGGTACGAGGCTCAAACCCCGGGTTGGACAAGGTTGACTCAATCTTTCATCCCTTCAGTGGGTCGATAAAATGAGTACCAGACTTGCTTGGGAACTTAACGCTGGGGGTTTCGCGTCAGTTGACCGGAACATCTGCTCGTGCACCTCTGGGCCTAAGGTCGCGTATACTGAAATGGGCACAGTATGCCTTGACCCTCATGGGCTGTTGCGCCGCTGAGTTAAGTTTAAGTAAACAAAGGCGATGATTTCTGATAAGTGAATCCTGAGTGGTGAGCAGAGCAATGTATAAAACATTTCAACAGCCCAACTCTCTCACCTCACTGTCGAATCAATCCGATCCAAGCATTTTCCCATTTATCTCTTTATCCTGCACTTTCATTTCGTCAGCAGACTTTTTAAAAAATTATTATACTAAAAAAGCTGTTAAATGTACCTGATGTTTTTTTTTCCTTTGAATTATTTGGTAGGTGTCCCCTCATCGTAATAAATGTTAAAAATTATTAAAATGCTCGCATTTTTCCTTAACAAAAATTACTTTGACTTTTTACGCTAAGAGAGAGAGAGAAAAGGTCGAATATCAAAACTTTATTCCCTTTGTAGCACAGTGTTTGACATATGAACTAATTTTTTTATATTTTACTTTTTCGCTTCCTCAATATAACTGAGAACATCTTTGTTTCCAGTTTCGCGTACTGGAAGGTTTTGAAGTTCTGAAAAAAAAAATTTCGATCCACCCTTGAGAATAGCCCTAAAGACGATGCTGAATTGCATTTTATTTGTATACTGCGTTCGTTGATGTAGAAAGCGTGTTTTTTTTTTTTTTTAAACCTCGAAAAATGGTTTTGGAAAATAATACAAAATTTTTAATTAAATTTGGAAAATTAACTAAAATTGATTTCTTAATTACAAAATTAACCTTAAATCAAATAAATTTAAAAAAAAAAACCGCAGCAAATACACATGAGAATTGAAGCCACTGAAATTTACGTGCGAGTCATCAACGACTCTGGGATGCATTAATTACAAGAACAATCCATCACGCAATTGCGCATCTTGATCATCATTATTGATTCGAATGCCGAAATACCTTATTTTGTCCATGAAACAACAGCTTCGATTAGCGAGGGGACGTGATCCCATTAAAGCGGCCGACCTGAGAGGATTCGAAGGCTAGAGAACATCCCTTCTTTCTGCAACCGTGACCTCTTGTCCATCGGTGGGGAGGTGGATTCTGCTACCGTTGGACTCGCTAATGGACTATTTTATTTATTCGCCATCGCTGTCTAGAAGAAAATAATTAGTAAAATGCAGATTCATCATAAAGCAAACACGTGCGCATTAGCTTTGATGGAACGACTGCATGCTTCCATTGTGTTACAGGACGGTTTTTCAATCACTGGACAACCTTCGCACAGTGATTGTTTTAATATTTTTTCTCAAGTTAATTAGAACGATGAAGTCATTCATCCGAAATAGAAAATCTTGTTTCTATGTTTCCGAATTAGTCTTGCTTTCGTTTTTATTGGCTACATTTTCATCGCATTTGGCTCTTTTTCATTCTTGGCGTCTAATAGACAGTAGGCGTAATTTGAAGTGATTACGATGGGCTAAGCTCCTGTGACGTTATAGTCACATGATAGCTGCAAACACATGTTTCTCCTCAATCAGTTTATAAATTCATGTGCCGCCCTAATCACATGATAGGTGCAACCCCATGTCTCCTGCCATTCAGTTCAAGTTCTTCGATGTTGACAACTTTTGCTTTTTGCAAAAACGTACCTGTAAAACTATCAGTTTATCAACGATAAAATAAAATGCATTTGATTTTTAAAAACACATAAAGTATAAGAATTATTATTATTGCTATTTAGAAAAACTTTTTGAAGCCTCTCACTACTTCAACATCGTTACCTAATTGTCAAATTGAAAGTTTTATCGAAATATTACAAGTAGAACAATAAGTGTAAATCTAGTGTAAGATTTGAATTCAATGCAGAACACGTGATAACATTTATCATGTGACTAGGGATTGCAATACCGGTATACCGGGATACCGAATTCCGATATTTGGACTCATTCGTACAATTTTGTAATATCGGTATTCGTAAGTTTAAATACCGTTTTTTTCACTATTTACTAGAAATTATTTTAATTGTCTATACTATATGTTCAGGGATCACCAACAGAGCAAAATAGTACACGTTTTTGTTTTTATTTCTCCCTAATGAGCGAAATTAATTAGACTATGAATATACAGTTGCATCGTACAATCAAGAGAAGTGATAAAATGTATCATTCATTCAAGTAAACGGGCCAAAACTATCCTATCTTAGCTCAGAGCGATACTGCATATGCGCAGGATTCGTAGTCCGATATTCGTATCTGTGAGGACAAGGTTGTAGTCGTGAAGAAAGTGTGCAATGTTTGGATGTTTATTTTTAAATTGGTTTGTTATTCACATTGTATTTTCATATCATACTTTAGGGTTTAAATATTTTTTCGGATTCTTTATATACATGCTCATAAATAATAACCCATAATAATGAATAAGAATAACTCTAAAAAACATAAAAAATCAGTTGATAATACTTTGCTTTGATTTTTTATTCATATGATGAAAAGAATGTGGTGGCACAATGTAAAAAATCTTCGAGAAAGTTATTAAAATGAATGGAGGACTCCATACACATTTAAAAACGAAACTTGATACAAATTTATTCAAGAAGAAAGAATTTAATTGCGATGAAGATACAAACTTGTGACGGATCTATTCGCGTCATTTTTCTACTAATCCTTTTGGGGAAACTTTGGGGCTAGCATTCACAGCCTTTCAAGAAGAAACCATGATATTTAAATTAGTTTGACTATATAAAGTCTATAGGTTTTGTAGATGTAAGAGAGAAGGAGCCAGGGAGCTGTTGCGGTGTTACGTAAGTGTGTATATCAGAATATTTCCTTCACAAACATAGCGCGAGTCAAGGAAGTAATTGCTAAGAAACTAAATTATTAAATTGAGGATCTAAGACAGATGAAATTAGAATTAGTTATCGGTTCATTAGTGCTTGTTCTCCTTAGCTAGTTCACGTTGTCGGGTTTACTTAGAGTTAGTCATTGAGATTGGACAACTCGCTTTATATACCACTCCTAAGGTTTCCTTTTGTAGTTTCACTTGTGATTGTTTAAGTCTGTTTGAAGATAAATAAAACTAATTGTTATTATGAAAGTTGCTGGTGATGCTTTGTTTCCCCCCACACCTTTAGCTTGGCAAGATGGGGAGGGAGGGTGCCGAATAGGCCGACACCCCCACAAACTTAAGCACAGTTTCTAAGACGAAGCCATCAGGAATTTTAGATTATTTTGAAGTAAAAAAGGTAATTTGGATGAAATTATAAGTAAAATGACAGCATTAGATGGTTTACCATTTCGTGCGTTTTGCACTTCTACTGAATTAAGAGGAGAAAAAAATCCCTATCGGCCAGTTTTTAAAAATCTACCACACACAACATCGATTAATACTATCAGAACAGTTATAAACTACAGTAACAGTGTTCGTAATTATTTGAAACACGAGCTAATACAATTAAAAGTAAATGATGAAAAATTTAGTCTTACATTTGATGAATGGAAGAGTGGGAAAACTAGACGCTGTTTAAATATAAATATATATATATATATATATATATATATATTATATATATATATATTCATTCAGGGAAAAAAATTTGGAATATAGGACTTACACGTGTCTTTAAAAGTATCCCAGCCGAAATATGTGTTGAAGTGCTTTAATCTAAATTAGCGAAACATGGATTATCTCTTAAAGACGATATTGTATCCATAACGACTGATGGAGCAACAGTTTTAAAAAAAAGTTGGAAAGTTGATTGGTGCAAATCAGCAATTGTGCTATACTCATGGAGTTCAGTTAGGAGATTATACCAAAAAAATAAAGAAAGTAAGAACAGAAGAATATCTAAATACTGCGGATATAGAAACTTTGGACTTCGACTTTGAAGAGAGTGAGAGTGATACTGACATTGAAGATAATGATAATGTAATTGTTCAAGAATGCTAATGAAATGAAATATTAACTCATCAGGAATCAATTCCTATAATTAATAAAGTTCGAAAAATTGTTAAGATAGTTAAATGTTTCCCTACAAAAAAAATGCCTTATTATAAAAATATATACTAACTGTGAAAATAAAGCAGAATATAGGTTAATAATAGATTCTTAAACACGTTGGAACAGTTTACTCTTACTAATGGGACGAATTTTGAAACTGAAAATACCAATCCAAAAAGCAACTAGCGACTTAAACCTGCAAATTTAGTTTTTCTGATACTGAATTCGACTTCATATCCAGAACTGTATCAGCTCTACTTCTAATGAAACTGGCTGTTGAGAGCAATTATGCTGGAGAGATTAATTTATTAACAGTTAATGCTACAATAGATTTCAGGTTGCAGTCACTGAAAAAATAGTACACATCACTATCTGAAGAATTATTTATTACACTGGTGTCCAAAAGTTAAGCATAAATTGTAAAATGCGAAAAATATGGAGAAAATATTCGTAAAATTATTCCAAATTTCTTGCGGATATTAATTGGGTGAAGAAAAAACATTGGGTTTATGCAAAACTTTTCAGTCGACTACGTCCTGCGCAAAACACCGGCGCATGTCGGAACGCGGAGAAACCGATTCACGCAGCATAGGCAGTTCAGACAAGTTTCGTGCAACTGCTGTGCGAAGGAACGTTGTTAACCATCAAACAAGGTGAATGATGGCACAAAGACGCCAATTGGACATGTTGACGAAAGGAAGAATCGTTGAAATGCTGGAATCCTCATGGATCACAAACCGAAGTGTCTCGAATTCTGAATGTGGACCAGTCTGTGATCTCAAGACTGTGGCAGAGGTTTCAAAGAACAGGATATGTTACCTGACAACCAGTATCAGGTCGACCAAGAGTCACAACCCCTCACCAAAATCAATATCTGGTAATAAGTGTGCGACGTCAAAGGGGCAGTACTGCCAGAGCACTGGGTTCGGCGCTCACAGTCACCACAGGAATACGAATTTCGAGGCAAACTGTTTACAGAAGACTCAATCATGCTGGCCTGTTAGCCAGAAGACCAGCAGTTTGCATTCCCCTCACGTCTGCGCATAAACGCGCTCGTTTGAACTGGAGTTTGAAATATCAACATTGGAGTGCGGGAGAGTAGGCCAATGTGATGTTCAGTGACGAGTCCCGGTTTAGTCTGAGTAGTGATTCTCGGCGGGTAACGATATGGAGAGAACGTGGAACACGTTTTGAACCAAGAAACATAACGTAAAAAGATCATTTTCCATCAAGGGGAGTAATGGTATGAGCAGGCATCCTGATGGACGGCCGCACAGACCTCCATTTCTTTGACCCGGGGTCTGTGACTGCTTAAAGATACAGAGACAAAGTTCTTGAGCCTTATGTTCGCTTGTTTCGAGGTACTGTCGGTCCTGACTTCATATTCATGGATGATAATGCGCGATGTCACCGAGCGGTGCTGATTGATGACTTCCTTGAAACGGAAAACATCCAGCGCATGTCCTGGCCTGCGAACTCTCCTGATTTAAATCCTATCGTGCATATGTGGGATATGCTCGAGAGACAAATTGCAGCCCTTTCACACCCACCAAGCTCCGTTACAGAACTGAAGAGAGCTCTCCAAGAAGCTTGGAACCGTTTGGGCCCACAACTCATTCATCATCTCATAGCAAGTATGGTAAATTTCTGTGCAGCGTGCCTGGCTGTCGAGGTGACCACACGCCTTATTAAACTGCAGCATCAGTATTTTATTTAATGTTTTCTTTTGTTTTTTCTTTAAGGTATGAATCCTTGCTATGCTCAGTTTTCTTTCAAACTGCTACTTTGGATAATAAAATTAATTATTATCATTCTTTTTATTTGCTTCCTTATTTTATAACCATTTTACACTCGCATATCACGTTTTCCGCCGTTCTGATTTACAGTTCCTTCTTTATTCACATAATTATCAATTATGCTTAACTTTTGGACACCAGTGTACATTGAAAAATTGCACAGAAAAAGGGCATACCAAAATAGAAAATGTCTTACGGTATTTGCATAATTATAATAATTTTAAAAATGAAAAGCAAAAAGACGAAAAGAGACTATTGATCAAATTTATAGTATATTTTCTTAAAATTTTTTACTCAGAAACCTATTCACATTCAGAATTTGGTACAGTAGTCGAAGATGATGACACTAATGTCGATAGTGAAAAGGAATTGTTTCTTAAACAAAAATTAGGATTGGCGTAACTAAAAAAATTTCAACCAACCAAAATACAATACAGAAATCAGCTATATCCAAAACCATCCAACGAAAAATAAATTTATTTGAAGATGTAGATTTAGAGGAAAATAGTTGGAAAAAGTATATCACGAATTGCTAACAGTACCAACTAGCGTAGATGCCGAAAGAGCGTTTTCGACAAGCTGGTAATTTTTGCACAAAATTATGTTCCTGGCTTAATGACAGTATAATTGATGCATTATAATTTTTTAAGATCACATTTAGCAAAAATTTGTAAGGGTGCCACAGTCTGAATAGTTATATTTACACCTTTTTGTGATTTAAATAAATAATATGTTTCTTTACTTTTTCTGGGATTCTGTTATAATTTATAAGTTACAAATTATTTTTTGTGATATTTACACTCTCCAATAAAACTGGCAAATGAAATAAAGAAACATTTGTGAGGGTGTTTTCTTTCTTTTTCTAAAATTAATTACTACCAGTATTTTTATTTAGAACATTTATAAATCCCAGTGTGTACCACAAAGGGGGCTTACAGAAGTCAGCATGAAGCACACATCACAAAGGAATTTAAAGTCATGAAGGATTACAATACCATGACCTTCTCCGGGATTCGAACCCAGGCCCTACAGCACCGCTGTCAGCGTCACTAACCACTGTACCGGGTAGGGGTTCATAACCGGTATTAAGATCTAAAAAATACCGAATACTGGTATTAAACTTGTGGTCCAATATTGCAATGCCTACATGTGACAGTCTTAAATTTCGGCCATTGTTGTTTTAACAATGTCACCTAAGTTCATTGGCTCCCAAGTTATTTTCTTTTAGTATTTACAAAATAAACCATTTTTTGTGGCCAGTTTCAGGTAACATTTTTATGTTACTAAGAATGTAACACCGAGAAATGTTATTTTACAGAATTTTTCACTTTTTTTTTTTTTTTTTTCAGAAAAGATTCTGCAAAATAATGAGAGAATTTGTGTGTCAGATAGTTTCAAATGATCTTTAAATATGAAAGGAATGAAAATTATGAGACTTAGATTATGGTTTGTCCCGGCTGGTGGCGTGGTTGGTTTGTCGCTGACCTTTTGTAGCTAAGGTTGCGGGTTCGACCCCGACCCAAGTCAGTGGATTTTCCTGATGTAGAAAATCGATAGCGGCCATGGCGTATGATTACACGACATGTAAAAGATCCCTAGAGTGGTGCTCTGGGCAAAATTAAATCTTAATGCTGGTTCGCATCGGCAGAGCTCAGGTGCCTCTTTCTGTGGAGAAAACTGGGCATCAAAATTACCTGCGGTGATTGGCATCCGCCT
Source organism: Trichonephila clavata (assembly GCA_019973975.1). NCBI lineage: Eukaryota > Metazoa > Arthropoda > Arachnida > Araneae > Nephilidae > Trichonephila > Trichonephila clavata. Next base: position 53,637 of record BMAO01025735.1, read on the forward strand.
ATATGGTGCCGCACTAAAAAGAAATACCAGCTTCCGGGGAATGTACTTGGTCTGCAACGGTAAAACACCAATCCGCAGACCATTAGAAATAATAATACAAAAAAAAAAAAGATTATGGGGTTTGTTAAGCAAATTTTAGCTATCCCCATGTTGAGAAGTCAGAAATTTGCCCAGGTATATCCTGAAGATAGCAAACTTATGGATAACCGAGTCGTAACGATGCTAATAATGGCGACAAAATTAGTAAGAACTAATTTTCAATATACGACATATCCAACAAGGTAAAAAAATTAGAAATTTAATCACCACTCCAGTAACTTTTAAGGAGGGGAGAAATTTTCAAATATCACAGAAAGTAGAAAAAATGATTTTTTTTGGGTAAAGCCTTTTTTTTTCTGAAAGATTTTTACTGATGTCCAAGTCCTAGTGTTCTGTTTTTGATTGTACAGAAAAATATTCTTCTACCCCTCGCGTTTTGATTTCTAAAGGAACAGTATCCGTTTAGATTTTAGAAATTTATTTTTACGCCCACATAACCACTCTGGCAAAACCATTTTGAGTGGAATTTTTCTACACAACGAAAGAAACATGCTAAACAAATTTCAAGTCTGTAGGTCTAATAGATTCAAAGATCGGGATGAGTGTATTGTTTTTCCCCCTCTATATATAGATAATATTGTTTTTCATTTAAAAGATATTCCAGTCTATCTTTAACCATCAATCGTACTATTGTTTTACGAAGTGTAGGATTTCATTTAAAGGCAACTACGCTTTTTCAATTACATCAATTTATCACTGATCAACTTTTTAAATATAATGTACTGTTTCTCGTACACTTTATAATTGATTTTCCATTTTTAGAAATAAATGCATCGTCTGATTTTGCTCTCGGGAAAAGATGCCACGAAACTAAAGAATAATAAATGTAAGATTCAGCTCGACCTCAGCAGACCTCATTTGTCCCCTTTACATGAGCATATTTATCAAATCATCAGAGCACCTATTACTCCATTCGTCTCTCTTTTAATTGTACTAAACAGCGTTTATTGTTGATGAACATGATACATATATTCGGAATAGATGCTGTATCACTAATTTAATTTAGTCTGAATCAGACGAGTTTGAAAACTCAAACTGAATGAGTGAATTTAATAATTAATAGTACATTTTATATGTTATAACTGTTATTTTTAAATCATATGTTAACTGACAAAAATTTGTTCATTCATTATATGAGTTTCGCCTTGTCTTAAAGTACAAAATTCAAATTTTATTAGATAGATGAAAAAGTTCCAATATTAATTTCAAAGATGATAGGACTTTTGAAAGTGGAGCGTTATAACGTACCATATACATGTCATTTCAGTTTGAATCTATCATATTTTTTATATTTAAAACGTCTGTTATGGAACGTTTCGTTCCATAACGTTAAAGTCTGAAAATTTGCTGTAAAGAATTCGAAGAATAATATTTTATTCTATTAGGCTTAGCTGCGCTCACATCAAAACATTACAACTAGTCTGATGCCAAAATACGGACTGTTGCCAATCCGGTAAACTGAAGAATGTTACAAGGAAATTGCTTCCAGATTTACAATATAAATACACAGTATAAATATAAATATTAGTTTACATAAAATACAAATTCCTAATGTAACAAACGCATAAATATAAAATTCATTTTAAAAGTTAATTATTTTACAAATTACATATTCTATTATTTTATTAAATTTCTGTTTGTTTATTACACTTGGCTTGAGCGGCCATCATTTGGCAACGAATTGAATAATATTTGTCTCAACACGTCGTTCCATGTTTTATTGTTTTTTACTTTATTTTTCGATGGCAAATGTTTTTTTAAGGCCATGGAAAATGTGAAAAATTGCACCAAGAAATCTCTTTTCTCCCCTTAATTAAAGATGATAGGACAAAAGTGTCGTTATATAAAAAATACTTTTTCTGGATGCTTTTTTTCTTTTTTCTTCTTTATAAAAGTATTCTGCGCTTGAATCATGTTCGTAAGCATTAGGTATAGAAAGAATATAGCTCCATAATAGCACAGTAAAGATATACTAAACGGCATTGTGGCCGCCGTAGCCTAATGATCATGGTCTCTAACTCGCGGCTGAAGAGTCGAGGGTTCGTGCCCTAATACCACAAAAAACCCGACGTGTAGAGGGGCTGATGCACGTTAAATGTGTCATGTCTCAAATTCCTCACTTTCGTGGGGTGTAGAAGTTGGGAGAGTGGGGTATCGGCCCAGTTTCACTCCTCGTCACTTGATCGAGGTTCAAAATTACGAGTTATGTCACCTACAGACCAGACTACTAACCAGATAGAGGTTGTGATGGATCTATACGCGGTTCCACTAATATCTTCTTATCTCTTTAAACAAAATATTTACCTTCATCGAGTGAGCGAATGTGATTTATGTAAATGAGGTAGATTATATAAATTTGGTTTTCGTGAGTTGGAAGTAAGGAAGGAAGGAAGTGATTTGGTTGACACGTTGTTGTTGACACGCTGAAGTTGATACGTTAAATGTGTGCAAATAGGAGTTTAACAGAAATTTGAGAATTAATTGTTAGTTGAAGATTGAAAAGCAGTGGAATTAATTAAAGACTACAGAGCGTGGAGCCATCGTCATTTGATCAAGCTGGAGAGAGTGCCTGAAAGTTCCAGTGTAGGATCCGATGTATTAAAGGTTCAGGTACTGTGTATTTGATTAAGTAGAAGCTAGTTATTAGAGTGCGACGTAGTTATATTTATGAGTATTTAAGCTGTCTTAGATTCAGTTGAGGGTCTGTAGTAGTATCCCCGTGTTATAGAATTTCACCTCCGCACTCTACTATAATTCATATACCTTAATTAGAATTGTATTGTGTCTGTTTGATAATTGTTAATAAGAATTAATAAATTAATTAGATTGAAATAATGTCTGTGGATTATTCTGTTCCTTCTACACTTCTAGCCGGGTTTACAGGTAGACAAGAGGGTTCGGATGTTAGAGGTAACCGAACGTTATCACAAGGTCATAAGAGCTGAATACGGAAAAAAGTTAAAGTGGGGAAAAAATCCTTCAAACAGCTATATATCTTAAACAATAAAAAAAATTCAAATCAGACAATTTTTCAGTTATCTAGTATCTTCTTTCGTGTTAAGAAACATTCAGGGTCAGGCATATTAACCTCCCCTGTTTCAAAAGGCTGTTACAAACAAACAAAACAAAATAAAGTGAAAAGTGTTTTATCTGTGAACAATAAATCGATGCCGTTTTACATTAATTGGTTTTAAAAATTATGTTCGCTAAATGGCGTCCACGAATGGGAACACACTCCCGAAGTCTTTCCCGAAAGTTTTCAGAACATTGGCGTTGTTTTGATTTCGTCTGATGAGGCCCACTTCCACTTGTCAGGCACTGTGAATAAGCAAAATTTTAGCTACTGGGCAGCAGAAAAATCTCAGCTGCTTCACCAACGTCCACTTGACAATCTTCATGTGACAGTTTGGTGGTATGTGAAGTCCTTATTTTTTCTTAGAAGACAAACTTATGATTACTTCAGATCGTTACTGTCACATGATCGAGACCTTCCTCCGATCAAAGTTAAACCTGTTTCTTGGGGACCATGAAGAAGCAGAAATCTGGTTCCAACAAGATGGAGCCACATCTCCCACTTCGTGGCGTTTGCTGGGCATTCTGAGAGAGTGGCTTCCTGGACGTCTTCTCTCTTTGCGAGGAGACATCACCTGGCCCCCAAGGGAAGTCACCTAATTTATCCCTTTGTGACACTTAAAGGCACAATTGTAAAAACATCGTCCTAGCAAGAACTAAAGGAGACAATCGCCCTGACAGTGGCTGCGATTCGACCAGAAATGACACGAACTATGGACAACTTTCGGGAAAGACTTCGTCAATGTGTCCCCATTGGAGGACGGCATTTAGCGGACATAATTTTTAAAAACTTTTTTTTCAAGGGGGCTGCGCATTTGTATTTTAAACCTTTGCAGACTTAATACATTCCCCAGGAGCTGGTACCACTTTTTAGTGCTGCACCATATAGGCGATACCAATTACAGCAAGCAATTTTGACGCCCAGTTTCCTCCACGGAAAGAGGCACCTGAGCTCTTGACGATACGAACTTTGTACTAGGATTTAATTTTGCCGAGAGCATCCAAGCCAAACAGACACTCTAAGGATCTTTCACATGCCGTATAATCCTACGACATGGCCGCTACCAATATTCTGCATCAAGAAAATCCGCCGACTTGGACCGGGATCGAACCCGCAATCTTGGGGGTGTAGTAGGTCAGCAACAAACCAACCACGCCACCCAGCCGGCAAATTTTTAAAACCAATGAATGTAAAACGGCATCATATTTGTTGTTCACAAATAAAATACTTTTTTCTGTATCTAGTTTTGTTTGTTTGTAACTGCCCTTGGAAACAGGGGAGGTTAATATGCTGGACTCTGTATATTCTTCATCTTTGATTACATTTTCCCTTCTTCAATGCAATTCTTTGCGTTCACATATTGTTCAAAAGCTGTACTTTTAAATTGCATTCCTTATTAGGAAATAAAATAATGAGGCAGATTTTGATTTTCATAATTTAGTCAAAAAATTTCTCAACGGCTGTAAAAGTATTTCAGGGGTGTTTCCCCCCCCCCCCGGCAAAAGCTTATCGTTGCAAAGTTCAGAATCTTTTTCCGACCCTAGTAACGATTTAACACGAAACCTTATTGAGCATAAAATTCTATTTTACGTTGAAGTAAGAGTAGGATCATAGGAAAGTATCACATTAAATTTTCAATTGCCAGGAGCAATTTAAATTGCAATAATAATAATAATTCAACAATAAATATTAATATTTTCAGAGCAACTTTTTGTACATATAAAACGTAGCACATGTCGATAAATATTTCCACTGACATACAGTCAGGCTTCCATTCTACGAACATCTATTTAGCGAGCTCCTGAAACCAAGAACAGAAGAATATTGAAAGTTGAGTATCTATTAATGAATTTGCCACATAACGAACTTTTTTTGGGATTTTTTCTTCTTTAAATAGAGGTCCGACATTATATAAAGATTCAATAAAGACAAAAACTTAATATTTCGCATTTTTTAGTTTCACGTCCACGCAATGTGATAGTGAGACAATTTCAATAGAAAAATGAGCAAATGCTTTTTCATTAACACAAATCAGGAAGAACAATTAAAAATATTCGCTGTGAACAGTAGCGCACACAGGAATTTTTCAGGGGGGGGGAGTCCAAGGTCGAAAGTCCACTGTTCTCGAGCTTCAATACGCCACCCAACATATTCTTTTAATATTGTCGATTTTTGGGAACAAAAAACAGTAAAAAATAATTAATAAATGAATAATTAGCACTAATTAATAAAATTAGTTCTTTAAAACAAACAATTTTTACATACTATATACATAAAACTATAATCAATCGAAAAAAGATCAAGGGCTTTTGGGGGTTCGGACCCCCAGGACTCCCCCTTGTGTGCGCCACTGACTGTGAATGATTGCCATGTTGCTCGCGCGCATGTAGTTAAGGATGCCATTATTTAAAAAAAAGACTCGCTAAAACAGTTTTTACACACACACAACCTTTATAAATCACTTATATAAACTTTTAATGCATCGGATAAATCAAACATTGATGATAATGATAAATTGACAGTTGAGAAACATTTCATAGAAATTTTTTTTTTAATGAAGTCAAATTTGAGAAACAAAGTATCTTCTTTCTCCTGGTGACAACTGTTTTTTTGTTTCAATCATGCTTTTTTTTTTCTTCTTCTTTTTTAATTTCTTCAAAAACCTTTTTGAATATTTTAACTTAGAGAACCAGTAGCCGGATCTATTTCCGACACTTACGTTACACTTATTAGCCACGCGAATTTATGAATTATTCATGAGGGAAAACATTCGATGATGCCCCCCCCCCTTCTTTCCCTTTGAGAAGTTCAAGGATAGGATTCCCGCGCTGATTGACAAGCTCTCTTCATTTCACTTTACGCTATCGGTCTGTTTTCTTTCTTTTTTCTTCTTTTTTTTTTTACTTTCCCTTTGGCTGTTGGCAACCTTGGTATGAAACGAGGAAATCTTTTTTTTTTTAAAATTTATATAAGTGTTGAAAAACAACACAAATAATCAGAGACTGCAGGTGTGGATAGTGAAAGTTTGTTTCCCTTGAACCGTTCCCTCTCAAAATCTCCTTGTAACAATCATTACGAGTTCCACAGAACCTCTTCGATTGACTATTTTCTAAAGACAAGAAGAAACTTCTGCACACATGCTCAGAAATTATCTACTGAATTGCTAAAGAAAATTGAAAAAATCTTGTTTATAAAGTATTGTCATGTATTAATTTGTTCCTGATTTACAGTCATTTTTTTTCTGAAAAACTACGTGTGTCGGCTCCGACGCACGAATGGAGTTTACTTCTTCGTACGGTTCTCTTTGATTTGTAGTAGGGTAAATAAACACATTTCATAATACTGAAACCATGCATGTATTTTCTTTATTCTATTCACATTTTTCATATGGATTCGGTTAAATAATATACGTCAATTATGTTACATAAAATATATGTTACTCATAGTACATGGGTACGTTGTTAAGAAGGTTGATTGACTTCACTTTTAATATCACTTTGAGTATTAATACTCTCGCCATTATTAATCACTGCGACAAGAGGCTTGTGGAAACTAAAGTATGATACGTGAACGTCGGTAGGTACATGATGTTACGTATCGTGATAATCTCGCATCAGTGGTTGTTACTATACCTAGTCTTCCCCAGTGCTCTACCAGAAACGAAATCCAAATTAGGCTCTGATTCTAAAAATTGGACTAATCCCAATCCTTCATCTTTTTCGAAATTAATATCGAAATTGCCACCAAGTATGAGTGAAAGTACATGATGTTTCCCCAGTAGCTTAGAACCACCTTCTGTATATGCTAATAATGTCTCGTGGATATAATCTATAATGTCAATAACATTCTGATTGACAGAAATATAAACTGTGACGACAACAATGGGTTGACCGTTAGGTAAAGTGCATCTCACGGCACATATATTTTCCAAATTAGATTTAGTTTGATTAACGTATACAGGGTATATTATATTTTCTTCTCTCAAAATCATCATGATTGCCAATAAACTTATGTTGTGAATCGCGCACGTTTTGATAGATGGCGACCCCGTCCCCAAAGTTAATACTTGGCCGTCTATACTGTGTTATGCGTTTAAAATTTTCAATTTCAACTAATTCCTCATTGCGAATCCATGCTTCTGATAACATCAAAATGTGTGCTTTTTGCACAGTATTGCCACGGAGATCCCGTGCATGTGCTTGGAGACTTTGGCAATTGAGGGAAAAGAGAATCACATCCTTTCTATCCATTTTATTGATTATAATTTGATCAATTGTAGTAAGATGAACAGTAGAAAACTGGTAAAATCAATCACCTCTGGCCGGACACTGTTATTGACTTATAAAGATACCGTTACAAAGGGAATATTCTAACGGAGAATATTGGTTGTGTTGTTGGAAACAAAGTTTATTTTTGGTAATCATTCTTCGTTACTTTGCTATTCAATGCACCAAAACAGTATTAAATACCTACCCTCCAAATTTGGCGGTTTTCACTTGTTATAGTCCACTTCTTTGTCAAAAGAGCTAAGGCATGAATTGTCGCTTGGCTCGAAAATGGGTTTTCGACACCAATTACGCTAAAACGAGAAACACTAGTAAATGTAGTTTGCGAACTTTTTTAAAGTTTAATCTTTTGAGGGCTTGGATTTTAAAATATACTCTCGAAATTTCTCTCATAGTTAACACATAACGGTAATTTTTAAACAAAAAAATATAAGAAAAAAACTACTTAAATAATTTATTCTAAAAAGGGTATTAGACGAAAACCACAAATTTTTTTTTAATCCGTAATTTTTAAGCAATTTTTTCAATCTTTGAACAAAACATGGATAACAACATTTGACACTTGAAAAAAAAGTTTCGTGTGATTATGCTTATAAATAACGAAGTTATTCAATGTTTAATTAGAATTTTGAGAGTTTTTTGAAAAATTGCAAAAACAAAGTTTTTGGTATTTTATATTTTAAATCATTGATTCGTAAAGAACAAAGTATGAACTTTTTAGTACAGAATTTCGATACATTCTGATGGTAAGAAATTCGTACAGAACGGTTGAAAACTCTTTTCATAAAAATGCATAAATATTGGCTCATTCTAGAAAAAATCGTAAAAGATGCAAAATTTCGTTCTTTTGTAAAAAAAATTATACCGTACCGTGGCGAAATAAGTGATCTTTCCGATTCTGTAATTATTTTTTATCTGATTTTGATAGGAAAAGAACGATCGCAATTTTAAAAATGAAGAAAAAGTGGAAACTCTTCCTTCTTTTTTTGGACAGAGATTTACTGCTTGCGCAGAAGCGCGCGTTAATATTTCCATACAGCGGGCTTTATATGAAAATCGATTCTTAAGAAGAAACTCCAAAAAGGGGAAATATTCTTATTAATTAATTTCTAATAACGACTGTAGAACATAACAAAGACACAGACAAGTGTTTCATATTGAGTATCAGATCACTGTTAAATTTGACGACATGGAGCTTTGGTAGATTAATAATCACAGTTTGTCACCAACGTCAAGTGAACAATTAACTAGAGAAGTGTGGATAAGACAATGTCTTAGACGGTTCCGTAGCAAAAGGATTTGAAGAAAAGCCCTTTTAGAAGAATTAAAATAACAGGATGGATTTGGAGAGGAAGAACAGACCACTTGATTTTTAATTTTTAGCATAAATACTACGCATCAATGCTTTCGCCAAAAAGCGCTTTTTTTAAATAAAAAACATAACCCCTGCCATATAAAAGAAGTCTGTATACGCCATTGCTTCGCGAAGGCTCAAATAATGAAAAAGAATACATCTGACATAATAAGTTCCGTATTGTTGACTTCGTGAGCATTCTTCACAGTCCATTGTTTGCTCTAAATTGTGAATCTACAATTTAAGCCATCGTATGGAACAGCAAAAGATTTTATTCCTCTAAGATGATTCCCCGAGCAACAAATAGTGAAAGATGCATATATGTCGGTAATATTTTTTTATTAATACCTGTGTTTTCTACTTTTTCAAAAGCTGTAGCTCTTCTTATGTGAGTGCTGGGAGGAAAAAAAAGATAATACTCATAAAGATATTTCCACATGACATGTGAAGCGTAACAGATTGAAAACTAATTGTTTAGAATAGTTTGTGAACGATTTGAAACCGAATGAAAAAACATTTCGAGTATTTTTATTAAATTGTAAAAAAAAAAAAAAAAAAAATGAAAGCACTTTGATAAAAACTAAGTACCAAAAAAAATATGCAAAAGGCTGTTTTAAGTATGGTATAAACCTATAAGATCCTTTTTTAAAATCCACCGGAATTGTTTGCAATGTAAAATAACAGTAAGAAAATTAACTTTGCAAAAAAAAAAAATTGTTTTTAAATTCTTTAAAAAAAAAGGGGGGGGACAGTCATTATGTAAGAATTTTTCGAGAAAGTGTGTATTCTATTTCTTAACACTGTTTTACACACACACATAATACCAGAAACCGCGATCTTTTATTTTTAAAAAGAATTTTACAATCATATCATCCGGAAAAACTAAGAGGAAAATATAAACAGATATTAAATAACACACCTTTTTCCTTTGTAAATTGCAATTGAATTTACTTGTAACTTAAAGAAGGAATGTAATGATGGTCACATTACTCATTCGTGGACATTATATATTCTTAGAACTACGAAATAAGTGTTAGTTTTGAAGAATAAATATTGCCCATTTTTCGCGACCTTCCGAATTAACCATCATCAACAAATCTCAACGTATTCATAAGAAGTAATATTTCTTCCTATTTTCCAAACAAAACTCTCAAGGATAATAATCAGAATTTTTTTTTCTCTCCTTCACTAAATGATTGGCGCATCACATCATTTCTGCCGCCACGATCATCGAATAAATCCCCCTCTCCCTGCCCCCAATCTTTCTCCAACTTTTCTTTTCCCGCGCCGCCAATGTTGCCAACCTTGAAAACAAAAAAGAGTGAAAGCAAAAATCTAGACAAAGCGGGAAGAAAATACTGATGTACGAGATGCGAAATCTTTTTGGCTAATAGAGGCGTGACGCAGACGATTCTAATATATACATTTATAAGACGCGCACTCACGTTTGATATCAGAAATGGAATGTTAAAAGGTTTCCAAAACATAAAATAAAAGAGTAATATAAAATTCCTTTTAGAAACTGTAATTCATTCCAGTTTTGCTGTATTTGAATGTAAGAATATGCTTAAAACGATAGTGAAATGAAGAAACTATTCCTATTATTTACTCTAACAGAAAAAAGAGGATAATATATATATATATATATATATATATAAAACAATAGGAAATCCCATTTTTCCATCTGTTCAAAATGGATTAATTTTAGTAAACTGATACGGTGGACCACAAAAGTATAACACTTGTAAATTTTCCATAAAAAATTTAACGTTTTCGAACTAATAAAAATTAATATATCGAAATTGTAATTCTTTATAACATTTTCAAACTTGTTCTTTTATTGGAATAACATAATCATTTTTTAAAACATAGTATAAATATTATTTTAAAAAATTATTAATCAAAAACTACTAAAAATTTATGCCACAAAAATCTTTGTACATAAAAAAGAAATCTCAACATAGCTTTAAATATTGTATTTGTTTCTTAATTTAGTGCTTAGTAAGATATCTTTTAGCGTCCACAACAACTTCTTGGTATAAATTTCATCACCTTTTTGCAATTTCTGCGTGGATTGTTCCTCCATTCTTCTGTGATTATTGTTTTTACTTCCCATTTTGTTTTTATGTTTCATGCTTTCTCTTTTTAAAATCAAATTCTCACGAAATATGTTTTACTGGGCTTAAATTGGGTGATTTAGGAAGTGTTTTCAGAATGTGGAGACAGTTATAGAGACACCAGAGGCGTACGTTGAGAGCGTGTGCTTGGGGTCATTATCTTGTAAAAAATTGGTCGTCTCCTATACCCAAATTTTGGGCGAATAATTTCAAATTGGTCTTTAAAATATTTAAATAAATCTCATATTACACGATACCATCAAAAAATACCAAATTACCTAATCCTGAAGCCGAATCATACCTCCTCGCAGAAACATCCCCGCTTCTATGCCTCACTGTTCCAACTAAATTCTTGGGATTAAGTTTCAGAAAATTTAAAACAGACATTAAATTTGTTGGGATGATAGCAAGTTCGAAATTTTTGGTTCCGATGGCTGTATAATAGTTTGGAGGGAGGGGGGGGGAGGAATCTCAAGTTATCTGGTTGTAACAGTGAAGCATGGAGGTGGAGGTGTTCTTGTGTGTCGGTGTATGTCAACTTCAAGAATAGGTAATTTAATATTTTTTGATGGTATCGTGAATCATGAGCTTTTTTAAAAAAATTTCTAGAACAATTTTAAATCATCCACCCAAAATTCGGATATTAGAGACGACTTCTTTTTTTAAAAAAAAAAAATAATAATAATGACGCCAAGAGCAAGCAGCTGTCCCCAAATTCTGAAAACACCTCCTAAATCACATGATTTAAGTAGAACATATTTGGTGAGAATTCGATTTAAAAAAAAGAAAACAGGACATATATAAAAACGGGAAGTGAAAGCAATAATCCCAGAAGGATGGAGGAGCATCCATTCAAAAATTACAAATATCTGATCGGACAAAAATCTAATGAATTTGATCTGTACCAGACGTTTAAAAGTTCTTGCGGATGTTAAAAGATATCTTATAAATTAAGAAACAAATACAATGTTTGAAGCTATAAGGAGATTTTTTGTAAGTGTACGAAGACTTTTGTGGTATAATGTTTGTAGTTTTTGGATTATTAATTTTTCAAAATAATAATTATACTATGTTTTAAAAAATGAGTATGGTATTCCAATTGGCAACTGGTTGCAGATATTATTTTAAAAATTACAATTCCCTTATAATAATTTTTCTTAGTCAAAAACATTAATTTTTTTAGAAAATTTCAAGTGTAGGAACACTTTTGAGAGACACTGTATTTAACCGATTTATTTATTATCAGAGAAATAATTAATCAGTAAAAAGAAAAAGAAAAGATTCTGAACGTATTGCTTTGATTGCGATATTCCAATCAATTTTCCATCATTACATATATAAATAGAATAATAATATTTTAGAATTCACGAAATATATTTTATTACCAATATTTATTGATATCTTCAACTGTACCATTTATTCGGAAGTTAAAGTCTTATAAAGATTTAGGCTTAGTTAACTCTTTATATAAGGCCGTAGGAAGTATACTTCTAACAAACTTCAATAATTTTTAAATGCCGATGGGAAGTTATTTTCCTACCTATGATATAACGAGATTATGGGAGGTGTTGATCCCTTTGATCAACTTCAAAAAAGATATGGAATTGAACAATGTTGTCGAAAATAGCGGCATCGAATCCTATACTTACTAGTAATTGATCTGGAAATTGTCAATGCTTTCTTTTCCTGAAAAATAAGTGGATGAGATTCGGAACTTTAAGCAAACCAATTAAATTTTCGACTTCGGTTAGCACAAATCTTTTTTGAATTTTCAAGTCGTAAGTGCAAAGGACAACCTGTAAGCTTCATGAACAGCGAAAACCTTGTTTTACGTGGCATACGATTGAACTAAAGTTGGTGACCCTATGCCAACTTTACAAAAAAACGGTACTTACGTATTATCGCAACCTATTGGCGACATTATATGAAACGGAGCACATGGGTGCCGATTCAGCGCGTACTTCACGTCGGAAATCGGGGTTGCCAACTGGGCGAGTTATTTATAAAGTTGGCGATTGTTGGGCTAAAACGTAAATATTCAAAAAACATATTGGCATTACTATTTGGACTCTACTAAAACTGCTGAAAAGCAAACAAGATAAATTTGCACAGCTTACAATGTGGTAGTCCATATTTCCTGAAATTTCTTAGAAAATAAATATGTATACATTTTTGAAAAAAAAATTTATCTAATTTGTAATTCCTTTGTAGATTTGAGTATTTGCAAATAACAATTTGTAGATGTCATATAATGCGATATGAAAAGAAATGCAAAACATAAGAGGTCCTACCTATGAATAGTTCCCAGTGAGCCATGGGAAACATACTTCCCATAAAAAAAGGATCCTAAAAATCAAATTAATTTTAGGCAGTAAGCTACATGAATAACTTTTAATTAAATTTATCTCAATCCCAAAATTATTTTAACTTAACCTTACTAGAAAAAAAATGTCCCAATAAAGGGTTGAATTATTAAAACTCCTCACCTTACATTTGGCGAACAGAAATGCAGTTTTTACTCTCTCTCTCCTTGAGTAAATTAGTATTCAACCG
>BMAO01025736.1:0-27535 GCA_019973975.1 Trichonephila clavata
AGGGGTACTCAACCTTTTTTTTTCCTGCCGGGCCACATACGAATATTAGCTATTTCACGCGGTCCGCAATAGGCAAATTAATGGAGGGGGGGGGTGAGAAATGCTTTAAAACTAAGATAACTTAGAAAATTTAAAATGTGGAAATTGATCAAAGTATTAAAACTCCTATTTTGCTTTTTTAATTATAATTTTTAATAGAATATATCAAAATGTGTTTATAATGTGTTTTTTAGAATATATCAAAATTAAAACTCTACCACAACATATTTAAAATTTCATTGCTCATTTACATTTGAAATTTATTTTATTAATCAAGTAAATTTGCTAAATATGTTTCACCGTAGTATTATTTAATGAAGCAATGAAGTAAACAGTTATTTTATTCATTCTCTGAAGTAAATTGAAGTAAAAAAATCAGAGTATAAATTAATATTTCTTTACTAAAACAATTTCTCAAGTACTATAATAATGAAAAAGAAGATATTTTCCTTTTACAATAAAATTAATTGCCTAAAAATTATAATTTATATTTATACTACTTTTAAAAGAACTCAGATTTCTTGTTTGGTATATAATTCAAGAACATTACTAGTATTAAAAATCAGAATATTTAGTTGCAATAAAAATCAGACTCAAAATATTTCTTTACAAAATAGTGTAGGCAATCTCATAAAACATTGTGTGTGAGTGAGTGAGTATGTCTTTGTAGCAGTCATTCTAGTTTTTTAGATAATTATGAAAAAAACAAAAACAAACAAATTATTTAACTTTAGAAATTAGTTTTCATATAATATAATGAAAACGTTGTCATTATATCTTCAAGCACTAATTTTAAATATTTTAGGAGCTATTTAGACAACTAATAGTTGAAATTCTATATGTTTGTTTTATATGGTTTATCACTTGTAATTTAAAAAGATCAAATAAGAAAATAGGATTTTTAAGTAATTAAACCATTAAATAAAGTTTTCTTACTGTTCAAGAAAAACATTGTCTAAATTTCATCACAAAAACAATGTAAATTGTTTCACTTTAATATAAATATGGTAAACACATATTATACTAATGACTTGAGTTGTGGACTCATTTCATTAGCAACTTTTATTATTATCCGCGATATTTACGTGGAATTAGAATAATTCACACACACAACTAAAACAAAATATTTCTCTATAAAATGCTATGGAAATTAGATGAATAATTCAAAGAAAATAAAGCGTGTCCACCGACTTCTGAGATACACTAAATTAACAATTGTCCGTTCAAAAACTATTTTCATAGTTTATTCTAAGTAGAATAGTTGCCTTACATAGGTACAAAGAATCTTCACAACTCTCAAACAGTCTGTTAAACTGTGCCCAAAACAACTAAGATTTTTATAGTACATTTCAGTATCACATTTGACATTAGGACATTGGTGATGAGTTGAATTTTAAAAACACAGAACATTAAATCTTAAATCAAATTTGTTACATATGTAAATGTGACACAAAAGATATGATTCTGATCAACATGTTAAGTAAATGCGTAGTTGGAACCATAGTTGCAGTTCTTTGGTATTTGGAAATACATCTCTCTATTTCTATTTTAAGTTATTGTGATTTATTGAATGCTTATTTTCACTAAAGCACAAAATATTTTAAAGTACTGAGGAATTGGAAAGTCTTAAAAGGCATTAGTATAGGGCATCGTTGGTATTTAACGAATTTACTTATCAAATAATGACGTGAGAGAAAGTACTCAATACGGGTCAATTGAAAAAGTGAAAAATTTTATATAAATCCGATTTGTATTTCTTTTTAATTTCTGTAAAAGTATGTCATTCATAAAATACGAAAAAAAAGTTATTTTAAAAGAAACAATCTCTGTAAACTTTTTCCTTATTTAAAGTAAATTTCCAAGACTGTTCTCTAAATAAAGTTTCACCTTGTAATATAATTTCCTGAGCCTGAATGTCTTAAATTTATTGTTAAAATTACACTCATGGAGAATAATATTAAAAATGAAATTGAAATTCTTTAATTTAAATATCGAACAGTTTCAAAAACTCATATGTGAATAGGATATTTAAAATTTAAAAATTGTGTGGAATATATAAGAAAAAAATATTTGATTTATTATACAGCATAGTAAAAACAAAGTGTCCATAGTTAAAATGAATTATATGCCATATTATTAAGAATTTCAGTTTCACTCCTAATTTAATAGAAATTAATATGCTGTATTCTCTCTCTCATATTTGAAACGAACCTCTTTCATTTTCTTACATTAATTAAAAGAACAATGGGACTATATATTTGATTAGAAAATTCGTGGACAACAGTAGTTCATCTGAACATAATGATATATTCATAAAATGAAGAAACAGAAAACAATTCCTTTCATGTTCTTTATTAATAATACACTATTTGTAGATAATTAGTGGGAGAACTCAAATTTAATAGAGTCAGAAAAGCAGTAATTTTTTCTTATTTTCTAAATACTTTGTAATGGCACAGAAAAATGATTATAACTGTGTACCTACATGATGCAGTTGTAAATACATAAAGTATCTTACAATAAATCTTTCTAATTAGCTGAATTTAATAATTATTAATAAAAATAAATAATATAAATTATTAATAAAAATAACCTAATTATTATTAATAAAGATAATTTAATAATAATTAATAACAAAATGTATTTGTAGTATATGTAAAATCTGTTTTCATTGTGAATACGTTGAGAATTTTTTTCCAGACAAAATTGAACCTTGCATTTGGTTTTCTAGACAGCCATTTTGGAACTAACAAAATAAAAATGGGCTGAATTCCAAGTCTATGCTTCTTATTACATTCCCTCTCCTTCACATGATTTCACTTTCACTTTGAGATACGAAGCGAAAATTGAAATTCACTTCCCGAAACAAAAACACCACCAAAAAATACAAAAGACAAACCGAGGAACTCACTTCGAAGAAATAGTATCGTATCAATACGAAAAGGAAGTTTTGAAAAAAAAGGGAAGAAAAAGAATATTGTTGTAACTCAAATGTACAGATGATATTTCTATCAAATGGTATATCTATGTCTGCTTTTTATTGTTTCCAAAAATCCTCAAGGAAATGGCAAATACCTTAAAATTTGCTTTGTTTCTTTTCCGTTATTTCATAAAGTTATTTGATAAAAATTGGAAAAAAAAATTATTTTTTGCTACTGATTTAATAAAAATTTAAAAACGTATTTGAGACTAAAAATTTTGATATTGTTGCAAAATTTAGTGCCCAACAGTACTTTTACACATTGTCAGACTATAAGGTTCTTTTTTTTATTGGGGAATTACGATTTAGAATTATTATTTTTATTAAGGATTATATTCTTTCTTTATAATTATTCTGCATTATAATTATTAGTTCTTTTAAGAATTTATTTAAGTTTTAACAACCACAGAAATGATATTCTTAGAATAATACTATTATACACATAAATAGTGAACAACTAAATAGAAATTTAAAAATACAATAATACCCCGAACTTACGAGATACTTGAGACTGAGGGAGAACCGAGTAAGTTGAATTCATGTAAATGTCGGGGTGTACTATCTCATATAAATACATATAAATTACTTTTAATTAAGCCCGGAGACGAAAAATAATTATAATTTAGAAAAATTATGTTTAGTAAAATCTTAGAAAGCATAAATACAAAAACGCAAATTGAAGTTATTTTGATGTCTGAGGTTTCTTAAAATCTAACAAAGTATTTTGCCGTCTCAAAGATTGTTTTCTCGCAAAATTTCCTCTTAGCTTGCTAATTTTTTTTTATTCTTTGTTTTGTTGAAAAAATACACTCTTCGTTCACTCTATATTTTCTTTAATTTGTAACTCTTTTTTAATTAAACAGATGCATCTGCAAATTTCCAAATGTCATTCAATCTTCCGATTGAACTGGGTCTAAAGACTCGTGGTCTTCAATGTCTTTATCTTGCTCATGCATCTCTATGAGCTCATCCAGTGTCAGCTCCTGGTTTTGAGAATCCAGCAGTTCTTGAATGCCATCACTGTCCACCTTTAAATTTTATTACCTGGATAGATAGATCATTTTTTCAATAACTAAATTCTCTAAACAACAATTGGAGAGTGAGAAATCGAATTGTGTAGTGCTCAAGCAAAAGACGAATTGATGAGTTGTGAAAATCGCGTAACTCTGGGTTCACGTAAATCGGGGTAGAGTAAGTCAAGGTATTATTTTGTATATGCTTTTGAGTTATCTAAAATTAAAACTTATATTTGTGTTTTTGATATTAATATGCATTTAATTATTACCTTATCTCGAATTCAAATGAAATTCTTTGTTTCTCTTTTAAATATTAAATGAATGATATAATTTATTCTGAATAAATCAATAAATTGGTTTGCTGTACTGATATTGTGTGTAAAATGATATGAGTTTAAGATGAATAAAAATGAAATGAAAAACACACACATTAAGGGATCTAAATAAAATTAAGGATAAATGCTACCGTTTTACTGTGGAATTGTCATTAGTAATACTAATGATATAAAGCTTAAAGTAAATATGGGGGGAAAATGTTTCTATAAAGAAGCCCCTTTAAGTCCACACAAATTTGTTAATATCAAAACAAAACTCAACACATACAAAACCTTAATTAGACTAATTGCTTTGCATGGCGGCTAGTGCTGACCATTAAATAAATCTGAAAAAGTTAAGCTGTAACTTTTGGGATAAAACACTCCGAAAGATATTTGTTGCATTAACAAAATTTATCTATAGAATACAATATAATTATAAAATTTACAACAGGTTTAAAGAACTGAATAATGTCAGACTTATAAATTCTATCGCATCAGATGGCTAGAACACTTTTTGGATACGATGATATAGACCCAAGTAAATGAATGATATTTTCAAAAATCCAAGGGACAAGAAATGACCTCCGACCACTAGGTGGGTTGATTCTGTTGACAGATGTTGGGAATCTGAGAGTCAGCTGTTGACAATTCTTCTCTCCAAATAGAGTAAAATGGAGGAGGCACACGAAGAACTTCTCGGCTTGTGATAGGTTATATTGTTGATGCTGAAGAAGATACTATTGTTCTTAATGTAGTCTGTATATTAGTTTTTCTAATATGATCGAAACTTAACTATTTCTACGTTGTTTAGTAACTCTCTGAATAATTCGATAAAAATATTCATTTTCTTGTTATTGCATGAAATTTTTTTTTTTAAATTCTTCTCACGACCCGGGAAATTAGTATCATTTTTTATATCATCACAATATTTTAGAATGATTGTGTTTTGAAAACAATTCGCTTATATTTAATGTTTTTGTATATATTACAAAAATTGTAAAATGCATTAGAAATCAATATTTTGAAAATACGTTAAATGTTAGAAACAGTGTTAGCTTGAGGGAATTGAAACATTTTACAATATATTTACAAATATTAAAGAGAGAAAGAAAAAAAATATACCATATTAAGTCTTTTTCTGCAATTTAAATTTTTTCGTACAATTTAAAGTATTTCTTTTATTTATATGCGTCACATTTCTATTCCATTGCTCTGAAGAAACTTACGTGTTTTTTCTTCTAATCCGTATAAATGTATACTATGCATATATATCTTCCATCATCTTTCCTACCCTCTTATTATGTATCAAGTCATGTATGCAAGTTATAAGATGCAGAATAATAAAAACAAAACCATATAATGAAGATTAAACATACTAAAAGATATACAATAAGAAAAAAATTTAGTAATGTACCGCTTTTATACATTCTTGCTTATGTCTTTCAATACTACTAGTAAATGTAAGGTTGTGTATTAAAAAGATAAGATAAGCCATTTCTGATAAAGTTTATAAATCAAAGATCCTTATTAAGGTATTCATTGAAATACATGATATTTAAAAAAATTTCAAAAAGTGTAATTCAAACTTCCGGTTTCAATTATTGTTTCTACTTCATACATTTTTTATGAATTTCAAAAATTAATATATATGTAACAGAGAGGGTGGTGGTGTCTAGGGGTATGTTGAATGAAAGAGAGACGTTAAAGTTTAAGGATATTTAATGACATCTACAGGTTGTGAAACCTGACTAGGCGCGCGCCTGCTGGGAGAAGAGTAAGTCTACTCCTTCTCCCGCTTACATCCGGGGTTTACAGAGAGTGGCGCTGGTGTCGCCTGAGCGTATACAACACTCGTCCATCCTGATGTGGTCGGTCCCCGACCAGGCTGGAAAATATGCAAGTAAAAATTATACAAATACTACAACTGAAAAGGAAAAAAAAGATTAAACAAATTTTTAAAGTTCAAATTTCCTTGAGTATATAGAGAAAAAAAAATAAAGTCATTAGAGTTCTGGAAAGAAAAGTCTTAGGGATTATCCCATGGTTTCATCAGATCATCAGATGTGGATGTCAAATTCGGGCCTTCTTGTCTTCCTATTTTCTTTACATCGTACCTGTCGTTTGGACGAACTTTCACGACTTCATATGGGCCAAAAAAATTTGGTCGCAATTTCACACCTACTCCAAACTGGGTATTCTTGATTGCAATTCTGTCACCTTTTTTGTATTTTCTTGCTTCTTTGCGATGTTTATTGTAGTGTAGTCTACTTTGTTCTTGTCATTTCAGGATATTGGATTTAGCATCTTCTCTCATTTGTTATTTATTCTGTAAAGATAATTGAAAATTTTCTTCCTCGAGAATGGCTTTGATTTCGATGTCATCTTTATTTTTCATTTTGACGCCTGTTAAAAGTTCAAATGGTGTATATTTGGTGGCTATGGAAACAGTGCTGTTAATTATTCGTTGAATGGATGATACGTGTTTATACCATTTATTGGGATCTTCAAGTGAAAGCTTTGTTAGGACTGGTATTAACGTTGCATGAATTTTTTCTACCTGACCGTTCCCACGCGGTACACCTGTTGTGATTGAAATAAACTCGATATCTTCATCCTGACAAAATTTCTGAAATTCTGTAGAAGTGAATGTTGTTCCTTTGTCTGAAATTATTCGTCTGCGACTTCCAAAGGTTACTTGTTGAAATTTTAATTTGTCTAAAGCATCGTTAGCTAAAGGAGACTTTACAGGATAAATCCACAAAAATTTGGTGAAAGCGTCGATGACAGTAAATATATATTTGTAATTTTTGTTGGTACTTGGGAGTGGACCCAAAAAGTCAATATGGTAGGTATCAAGTGGAATATCACCTTTTGGTATGGGATGTAGAAATCCTTCTCGTTTGCCAAATTTTTTGGATGAAAGAATGCAAGGAATACAATTTGCAATAACATTTTCTACAGTCTTACGCATATTTGGAAAAAAGAAATGTTGTTTGACTAAATTGTCAGTTCTGTTGATGCCGAAATGTCCTTTAGAATGTTCAAGTTGTACGATTTGTTTTTGCATTTCAAGTGGAACGACTAGAAGTTCTTGGTCGTTGACAATTTTGTACAGCACATCGTTTTTTAATGTATAATCAGAGGTTAAAGATGATTGTAATAATTGTTTGATACTGGATGTAAACTCATCATTAATTTGTGCTTTTTTAATTTTTTGTGTTGTCTCGTTGTATTGTATGAACATGACTGGATAACGACTGAGCGCGTCAACATGTTGCATTTGTTTACCTGGCCTGTGAAGTATTTCGTAATCGAAGTCTTCTAAGAAGAGAGCCCATCGTGCTATTCTAGTTGGTAAATCTTTCTTTGACATAGTTTTTTGAAATGCTTGGCAATCTGTGATTATTTGAAATTTTGTGCCGACGAGGTAGTGTCGAAATTTTTTTAATGCTGTAACTATCGCTAAGACCTCTAGCTCGTAGCTGGAGTATTTCTCTTCTTGAGGAGAAGTTTTACGACTCATATAGTGTATTGGATGAAAGTTCTGATATGAGTCCATTTGTAGAAGTATAGAACCAAACCCTTTTGTACTGGCATCGCAGTGTATTTGTAAGGGAGCGTTTTGATGATAAAGATGTAATACAGGTTCCTGAGACAAAATTTGCTTCAAAGAGAGAAAAGCTTGTTTTTGTATAGGACCAAAGGTGAATGGAACTTTGTCTCGTAAAAGATCGCTTAAAGGTCGTGCGATTGATGCATAGTCCTTAATAAATATTCTAAAATAGCCTGTCAGTCCTAAAAATGATTGGACATGCCGAGTGTTTTTAGGTGTTTGGAAATTCATGACTGCATTTGTTTTAGCTGCTGAAGGACGAATAGTACCTTCTTCAATAATATGGCTAAGAATAGTTAATTTCCGCTGAAGAAAATTACACTTTTTAAAGTTAAACTCTAAACCATAAGTAGCAGCAACATCAAATACATTTTAAGCTTTGCAATCCCTTCACATTCAGAATTTGCCGGAATTAAAATGTCGTCCATGTATATAATAACAGTGTTGTCTTTTAAGAGATCTTTAAACACAATTTGAATGTATTTTTGAAATAGTGAGGGAGAACTACACAAACTAAAAGGAACTCTATTAAATTGGTATTGACCATTATGTGTTATGAAACTGGTGTATTTACGGCTATCAGGATCAATTTTGATGTGAAAAAAATTGTTTTTTAAGTCCAGATTTTAAAAGAGTATCGCTCCATGCAGTTGATCAAAAATGTCTTCAATGAGGGGTAGTGGAAATCTTTGTTTAATTGTTTTAGAATTAAGAGCACGAAAATCAACACAGAGTCTGGTTGACTAGTCTTTTTTCTTGACAAGAACTAAAAGTGCGGCAAAATTAGATGAACATGGGGAAATTATTCCATCAGACAGCCATTGCTCAATTTGGTTTTCGACGATAATTTTTTCTGCTTGACTTAATCTTCTAGGACATAACGCGATTGGTGTGTCATCGGAAAGGATAATTTGCATCTGTAAGTTTGTATCTTTAATTTTATTTGGTTTGTAAGATTGGATAAGGTTTTCAACTTCGCGACGCGTATCAACGTTCAAAATATGCGATAAATCTACTTGAGGATAAATTACATTTAAATTTGATAAATAACAATTCTCATTTTGAAAAAGCAAAGAGAGAGATTCGTTTTTATTATTAACTGGTAAAGAATTACAATCACTAATTTTCAATTCAGAAAAAGATTTGTTTACGTTAGCTTCGCGCTGAAAATCAGTTATATAACGTGTTTGATCGGATCTGGGCTGTGACATCAGTTCATATTTCTTATTTTCTTTTTTATCGAATAATTTCTGTTTTGAAGAGTTTAACGATTTTTTTTTATTCATTGGATGTTTTACATTACTCGCGCTGTGAATGTTTGGAAATTGAATTGAGCCATTTGGCCTTGAACCTTCGCCGGCATGATTTGGGATAGTTTGCGGTGCAAAAGAATGCAAGCTCGACATATTTTGGCTAGCGAAATTATTTTGTCTATCATTTTTATTTTTAGGCGAAAGAATGTTCTTAGAATGGAGAGGAAGTAGGATTTTTTTCTGAAATCCGTGCATTTTCTTTTTCTGCTTTATTTAAATCATCAAAAATATTAGGCGGAACTATTAAATCACAATACAATTTATTACAGACAGCTGCAGTTACTATTATCGGGTTTTCACGAAAACTTGAAACGGCTAATTTAATTTTAGTAAGTTCAGCTTGAATTTCATTTCCGAAAGCACATGTTAATTGAACAGTTCCTAAAGATTTTGTTTCGGGTGGAATGAGGGAGGATTTCACACGCACAATATTCGCTCCCGAATCGATTAAAGTTTTCACGATTTTATCATTAACAAAAATATTTTCGTATTGCAATTCATGTAAGGATTCATTAAACATTTTACCTTCGACTTTACAAACAGGACCGTGATTTGAATTAGGTCTAGAATTGAAATGAGTTTCGTTTCTGTGAGAACCACCAAGCGGGTTATTTGTTGAAGTGTTTGGTGAATAATTTGTGAAATTTTTATCACGAGAGTTGTGGCGATTAAAGCCTTGAGACGAGTTATATTTTTGTTTTTTGCTGCCATACGGCGGTTGATGGTGTGTGTTGTCGGAATATGACTTTCGCTTTGCTACGAAGAAAACATCGCATTCCCTAGCCAATTCAGTAGGCTTAAACCAAGATTCGTTTTGGCGTATCGCGATATGTTGTTGCGTTTCTCGATCGAGGGGGGAAATAATTTGTCGGCTATCATTAACTCACACAAAGTTTTAAAATCATTCGGATTTCGAAGTTTACAATAATATTCAAAAGAACTTGTTAGTCGTGACGAAAACTGTACGTGCGATTCGTTTGGCAATCGTTGGACCCTACGGAAATTAATGAAGCATTCTTGTGGAGTTGGTTGGAATTCTCGTAAAATAATGTGTTTAACTTTCTCGTAATCTTGGAGTTCATTTTCGGGGATATAAAGTAAAATACTGTTAGCTTTTTCACCGAGAATATTAATTAAGATCTCTGATTTTAATTCCTGTTGAACATTTTTGGTTGTAAACACACGTTCAAGTGAATGAAAAAATAAATTATAATTTTCAGGATTAGAAGGAACTGGCATACTAAGGGTCTTAACGGATTTAATGAGACTTTCTAAAAGGTTAGTTGACGGTGTTTCGAACGTTGCAGTAGTATTGTTTGAATTATTAGAATTTATAGCGGAGTTTATTTTCGCGAGTTCAATTTCTTTTTGAAGTTGAATGATTTTTTGGGGCCGTTTGCTCGGCTTCTTTTCTCTCTAGTTCTGCTTGTTTTTTTTCTGATTCTGCTTGTTTTTTTTTTCTAATTCTGATTCTTTTCGTTCCTCAACGAGTAAATTAAGCATATCCTTAACGAATTCAGGTTCGTTTTTTAAAGTGTTAGTTTGTTCGATAAGTGCTTTTAAATTCACAAGCGTAGCATTTTCTGGGACAGTAACACCTAGTTCTTTAGCGGCGGTTATTAGATCTTCTTTCTTAGTATTTCGATACATGCTGAGTAAAAAAAGTTTGATTCTACCTGATTGGACGATATCGGAGTGTTTGTAGACTGCAGATAGACTTCGCTTATAAAAAGCTATCCGTTTGCGATGAGTTCACCACTGTTCACTTTTCACGGCGATGATTGGAGATACGAAGCAGATGGAGTTTACACTCTTGATGCGATGAATAGGCGGGGAAATTGGCCTTTTTGTTTCACTGGAACACTTGGACGATGCCTAAGAGACTTCTTGGTTGAGTCTCAAGCTTTGGTTTGGCTTGGCGAAGGAGACGGTAGTATTGGTCTCGGAGCGGAGGATTGGCGTCGGAGGAATTCGCTGATCAAGCATTCGCCATTGTGTTGGGTGATTTCGATGAGCGCCGTTATTTTTGGCCGACTTTTGATTTTACACGGGTTCAAAAACCATTAAGGTTGCGAGGTCGAGCCCCCATGTAACAGAGAGGGTGGTGTCTAGGGGTATGTTGAATGAAAGAGAGACGTTAAAGTTTAAGGATATTTAATGACATCTACAGGTTGTTAAACCTGACTAGGCGTGCGCTGCTGGGAGAAGAGTAAGTCTACTCCTTCTCCCGCTTACATCCGGGGTTTACAGAGAGTGGCGCTGGTGTCGCCTGAGCGTATACAACATATATAACTAAATATATTTTGTATATAATATAACCAAATACATTTTATGTGAAATCCATGATCTTTGGCTATCATATATAATTATTTAAAAAAAAGTTCTGTGGGAATATGACATTTATATTCGCAAGCTATAGTACGTGATAAAATATGAAAAAGGATTTTAATAAATCAAATTAGGATTATAAAGATTTTCAAGTTAATTAACATATATTCATTTTTTAAAGTGTAAACATTTGAGAAATCGTAAACTTAAAATTTTATTTTGTTTTGAATTAAGTCAAAACTTTATTTATGTTAAAGAATATATCTGTTCACTTTTTCCGTACACTTTTACTTGGCATTATCTAATCTTATAGAAGCATTAAAAAAAGGGAAATGTCACACGCATGTTTCATATTACTCGTACATGACAAGCATGGCATGAGAGGTAAATTCATACGAAGTCATACGAAAAATTGATTCTGATATGCAAATCCCTCAAAAAAAGTTCTATAAAAATGGAGCGAGATGAAGGAAATGAACTGAATAAATAATTGTACTTTCGATAAGGAAAATACAAAATGATTCCAGTACATAAATCTTTTGAATAAAAGTATTCATAGAATAATTACTCTGAAATGTTCACAACTTAATGTCTGACATTTAAAAAAAAAACTTCATGCCTGGCACTTTTCTTTCTATTGTGCAAAAAAAAAAAGATGGAAAACGTTATAGAAGATATTTGTTTCTTTTCAATTTAGGTATGCTGATTTTCTGTTTATAGTTAGATCGCAATTTTCACACCGATACCTTGGGACTTCTAATTAAACATCTTTTTATTTGTAGGAATAAAAATTATCAATACTATGTCACATAAACTGAAATAATATATTTCATTTGTGCTCATTAATTACTTTTATATAATTATTAATATATATAATGTGAATGTTATTAAACGGAGATTACACTTGTTAACAAAGGAAAGGCTTCTGCATGTTGAATAAAGACAAGCAAGTAAAGAAGTTCTTATGTAATAAGAACATAACAGAACACAACAATTAATTACTCAAGATTCATACAACGCATGAAAAGCATATATTTTATTTTTTTATTGTTCAAATATCATAAATGCATAATACCATAACAATAGAGCTAAATATATACAGGGTGTTCAGTTATCAGGAGTGTACAAGCTGTTACAAGCTATAAGGACTCAGATAGAGTACACCTAAACGAAGAGAAATCAAGTAAAAGTGCATGGTGGGAAACACTTTTCTGACGTAGTAGTCACGACACAAAGCGCAAGAAAGACAGGATGAGAATAAGAGTAGAAAACATGTTAATAATTCTTAGCACAGCAAAAATTCTGAGAAGTATTTGGTCGGTGCACGTGGTACATGGCGCTACGTAAAAAGAAACATCAAATGACGGCGATGGGGCATGCGTGGTTTTTGCTGCTTGCTGACAATGGAGCTACCTTTAACCTACCTACAAAGTGATAACATGATGGATTGTCATCGTTTCATCGTCACAGGATTATCATCCTGTATCATAACAGGATGGACACTCAGATGCTGAGCTCGTTGATATGCATCTGGCATACGAAGTCTCTGATTGTAGTGGATGAGCCGCACAATGATTGCACACCCAACGTTACCCCAGGAGGCAGATTCCCAGCCACGCCTTCCTTGCATGATTTCACTTGAGATTATCCGACAGCGGGTCCTTCATCGTGGACACACAGGAAAGTAAGTAAAGAGTAGGAATACCAAACAACAAGTAAATTGTGCTGGATCTGGTAAAGGACAATCCCAGTAATATTGAGAGGGCTATCACCAATCATTTCGGGATTTCCGATATAAACGTCTGCGGATCCTGCATACTAACGATGCGCACATCTGTCACCTCGGCATGCACTCATATTGTTCCCTGAATGTTCTTTTTTCTAAATTTTGCTGTTCTATAGATAATAAATACGTTTTCTGCTCTTATACGTGTACTGTTTTTCTTGTGTTTCGTTTCTTCAATACCGCGCCCCAGGAAAGCGTTTTCAAACATGCATTCCTAAATAGTTTCCCTTTGCTTAGGTTTAGTCTATCTGTCCTGAAAGTTTGTTACCACTGTAATGATACATCCTGCATATTTTTTTAAAAAAACCCTACAATTTATGTATATGATAATATAATAAAGTGAAGTGACCTTCTTAGAAATAAGACATGTTTCTAAAGCAGGATAGATGTGCAAGCCATGAATCAAATGAATAAATGTCTGAATGTATTTATGTGAATACCTCTCATGGATTCACTGTACACCATCGCTATTCCAAATTATTCGACCAACTATAAGATGTTTTCGGAAACTCCTTTCCACACACACACAAAAGACTTAGAAGAAGATATTTTAAAGTAATATTTAAAGTAGATCTATATGTTATAGGTATTTATGTAAAAACCATTTGAAAATATTATACGTGGTAGAGACTCGAAAACTAATTATAATGTGAAACCAAGTTTGGTCGAGTTTGTGAAAATGCCAGTTTATCGAGAACGGGATTAAAAATAATAAGTACGAATGTTTCCTCAGAAAATATTGTACTACACTAGTATGTATTGTTTGACTGGTAATACAACAGAAAATAAACTGTCCAAACATGATTAAACAACGTATACGTGCTTTATGAAGGCTTAGAGCATTACTACATGAAAATGAAGAATTATGAATACATAATGTACAGTAATTTGCCTGATCAGATACAACTCATAAAAATAAGCATAAAAGGATAAAGTTGCCTGTAATAAAAGTTAAACAGCCGAATTTGTAAACACTGGCTACTTTATTTCAAGAAATGTACTTGGGGATTTTCCGATCTGCAAGTGTGTGGTCGAGTTTTCCGGGGTGCCGGATTAACGAGAGCTAAGTTTTTGTGATCTACTGTAATTATTATTAAAAATTGAAATGCAATTTTAAAACAAATTACTCATTAAGAACATAAATCTGCTATCCAAAGTATCACCTATTTCTGCCATACATTTAGTTAATGGAATATGCAATTGCGCAGTTTTTCACATAAGCTATCAAAGTCTAGCTCCATTAGAATTACCTGCAACCGTATTTCATTTTCATCTTTCTTATATTCACTCATGTTGAGAAATATTTTTCACTTAAGGGAACCAGGACATCATATACTTTCCAAAAATCGATTTTTCAATTTTAGTTCTAAAAAATAGTGATTATTTTTCTGAACCTAAAAATGTATAATACTTATATGTTTGTTGATAAAATAGCCCTAAAATATGAAGAATAAAAAAGTAAACAAACGACCACGCTCCTTTTGACATAAGTTTAATGGTTAGTTTCCCCTGTGTTTGATTTATATAAACTTTTGATTTTTTTTCATTTGAATGAATAACCCCGCTGTTCCATGGCATAATACGTATTACAAGATCTCGAAAATTAAGATTTTCAGAATTTTAAGGTTTTATGAATATTTCAAAGAAATTATGCAGTTAATTCATTAAAAAACTGGTTCATTACGTTTGATATGTTGCTTTATATATATGTGTAAATTTTTTTGTATATTCAAGAAATATTTTTGTAAGAAGTTGTACCTGCATGAAAATATGTATCTCGAAAATTATGTTCATGTTAACTAAAACAAAGGGAAAAAAACCTATGAATTTAAAATTACTTTTTGTAACTGTAGAAAATGATTAAGCATTATAATTAGGCATATAAAAATAGGCAAGCAAATACTAATCAAGTGTATAATATGTGAAAACATTATTTCTTTTTAGTTTTTTCACTTTTTCTCAAAATAATATTTTTTTTGTATTTAGGGACATTTTTTTTGAAAAAAAATTATTGCACTATAAGATTCCAGATTTTTTAAATACTTATATAACAAGATGCTTATGCATATGGTGAACCTAATTTTGTTTCTATTAAAATAGTGCCTAACTTTTTAAAAATGTTTTTATGTATAAAAAAGCAGACAAATAGAAATGTTCTAAATTTGAAAGTTTTATAATTTTTTTTAAGGAAACTATACTAAATTTTCACTAAAAATATAGGTTCACTGTCTTTTGTGTATTGTTTTATATATGTGTAAAAATATTTTGCATAAAAAAAAGATTCTTTCTTAGAAAAATGGTAGCTAAACATAAGTATGTATTACGAGTTCTCAAAAATTATGTATTACTTAAATTAAGTAGGAAAAAAACTTTTGAACTAAAAAGTTAATTTATAGTTCTAAAGAATAATTAAACTATCTTTATTAAGAACGTAAAATATCTAAGCTCTATTGGAAATTTTAAAAGATATATGTCTCATAAACAAAGGTTCTTAATTTTGGCATTTTACACTTTTGAGCATGTCCTGGTTCTCTTAAATATATTGTTCTGAATAACATTGATATTCTCATAGCTGTGTGAGAAATCAGGTGTATTTTGCAAGATAGAATTAGCAATCTAAACATTAGGATTTATTCTTGATTAAATTTAGATTTTAGCGTTGAACTATTGATTTGTCGATAAATGGTTCCCTCTACATTATAAGTGTTTTTTTCACAAATGAAAAAAGTGCATCTTTCATTAAAAAACAATTTAGTTTTGTGAAACATTGTACTAAGGAGTATAAAATTATTTCATGGTACCCTGAATAGTAAACAACAGAATATTCACAATCTGGTATGTAGAACATATAAAGAAAACTCGCTTTCATATTATTTTATTATATTATAATAAAAGTTCAAAAAGTATTACAAAATATATTGTTTCTATGCATAAATAAAAAAAAAGTTTTAATTACTAGTATGAGCTTAGTTACTTGGAATTATATAAACTCCGTAAGGAAAGGGAATCCATTTTGCATACACATTTATAATTTTTTTCTATTTTTTACTATGACTCGTGGAACCCCTCGGCATGTTTTGCAGAACCCCATGGTTTCTCGTGGAACACTTTTGAACACTACTACTCTACATTATCAAAACATAATTGCATCTCAATTTGTGTAAGCTTAAATTCTAATAAAAAATACTTCGTTCAAATTGGTTTGGTAAATTGTTTGGTTTCTTTTCAATTTTTAACTATTTCCTAGTTTTATAAGCTGTTTTCGTACAATTTTATACGTTATAAGTTCCCACAAATAAGTTATTTTGAGTGTCTATATTTGCAGGGAGTTTTCATAAAAGTGCTGGCATATATGTTTCCGTGTTTAAAGTATTCTGAAATTTTTAGTGACTGTAATCATTATGTACTTAAAAACTAATTTATATGATTTTTTAAGAAAATGTTCTTTTAATTCACCCTCCATAAGATAACATAAATGATTTTTTTTCTTTCAAGTTAGTTACCTTGAAGATTAAAATTCTCTGAATTTGGTTTTAACAACTGTCAATTTACCCATTTTATTACAAAAAAATTAATAACCTCATATCAAAGAAATATCACTTAAATATTGATGTGAGCATTTATTCCTACATTTCATTTAATAAATTTATTATTTAATAATTAAATTTTTTTTAACTCTTTCATAGAAACTAGTAGATACAAATCAAATAAAACTAGTACAATGCTTCGATGAATGATGTTCGATTGTTCATAATTTTATCTATCCCTTTTTTATTATCAATAACATATTAGGATTAACTCTAAAACAAAGTAATAAAAAAGAATATAAAAATCTCTCTCTCCCTCTCTGTCTCACTCAAATTACATAATTTTATATTTGTCTTGATTTTTAGGCTCTTGAACAATCATAAAACTGTAGCCCAAGCAATATCTGAAGTGTGTAAGTTTAAATACCTTAAGAATGCACTTTATATTTTTACTAGTTTCTTATTCATAGACTCATTAATGTATTGCAGACGGAAATTTTGCGTAAGTTTGGTGCTAAATTTTGTTCTACAGGATTGCATTATTAGTATTTCTTCTTATGAAAGGCAACTAAGATAAATAGGAAAACTTAACCTCTATCATTTTTTATTTTTGAAACATTTGTTAAATATTTCTTTTTCTATGTTGTAAGAAAAATTTGATACGTGTGATGAGTTGATGTGGTATTCAGCGCCAACCCTCAATATAAGGTAAGATAGGGTAATTGCATTATTTAACTTGGCAATATATTTAGAAATTAATTTTCTTCTTCGGTAGAATGCCTAAAGAAATATCTAGAAAAGGTTTTCAATGAGAACAACCCTTAACCCATAAAAATGTGAGAAAAGGTGTACGAAAGATTGGCTGTCTAATTAAAGTTAGCCGCAGTGTGATTCATAGTTTCTTCCGATATTTGACTGAAAAAATCTTCAAACCAAATAAAATTTTCCTGGAGCTTGGAAAAAAACTTTACACCACATTTCAAAGGTCAAAACAGAATTTGAACTAACAATTTTCTCCAGACAAATTGCGTGTAACATTATAAAAAGTTTCAGAACTTTACAGTTCATAAAATGAAAACATCGTCTGAAGTGTTTAAAAACTTGCATAGCTACTCCATGGAACCGGCCGAAAAACACATGCCATTGACTAATGAATGGAATTCAGTCACATTCTTAGACAGGAAAGAATTAATTTATGTAGTCTAATTGATTATGGGAATTCTATATTGGCATAATCTTAAGGTTCTCTTAGAGTTTTACTCAACTGGTAAAATCGGAGGTAAATTCTAATGCTGTGGTTAGGCATTGCCTCTAGAGGGAGAACTAGTCTTATGTTCTTAAGCGGTCTGCATGCAATTGTTGGAATTTGAACCTTTTAATTTTGAATTGCAACTAGGCATTATTGGATCCATCAATAGACGGTGGATGCATTCACAAGACATATGATGTGAAAAATTGACTCTATTTGAATATATACAAGTTTTACGACGGCCAGCTAAAATCCCTGATATAAGTTTTGAAGAAAGTATCTGGACGATGATTGTTCATTAGATATATGATGAAAGAAAACATTTAATATCCCTGATTGAGTATCAAAATGCAAATAATCACCTTTGAGTCTATTTTTATTAAATTGAAAACCAATCACTGCTATACTTCAAAGCTAAATAAATTTTCTAGAAGGAAAAAAAACTAGTTACTAAACTATTGGTTTGACTGTAAATAGTACACTGTTTTTTTTTTAAAACCTATGAGTACAAAAAGTACAAATAACTTAAGAATTTTTTTAATTTTTATAAAATTTCTTAATTGAAATGTTCAATCCTTTAATCAAAATACTATTCTCATGTACCATTTTTGAAGAATATTTTTTTTCTTTAAAGTATTAGGTGACGTAGTTTTTTTAATATATTTTTATAGAGTATATATACTTATTTCTTAGTCTCTATTTGGGCAATAATATCATTTATGTCACACTAGAAAATACAATAATTCATCAATTATTATATAAGTTAGAAAATATATCAAAGCTATTTTAATCATTTAGAAGTGCATTTTTATTCACTATCATTCATGAGTTTAAATATTTTAAAACATATTATAACAATACGTGTCCCATAATTTAAGGAAGTTAATTAGATTATTTTCTATTTATACAATAATATAAAGGCATTTAGCACCATGCAAAAGTTTACTAACTATTTGCACGAAAAACTGCATATCTGCATTTTATATAAAGGCATAAGGATATAACAGGTTGTTCTCTAGCTTTCAATGCTTTAAAAGTTAAAACGGGAATGTTTTTATGATAAAATACTCTAAAACTTCCTAATGACTTCTTTCAAT
The DNA here is from genome assembly GCA_019973975.1 of Trichonephila clavata. Lineage (NCBI taxonomy): Eukaryota > Metazoa > Arthropoda > Arachnida > Araneae > Nephilidae > Trichonephila > Trichonephila clavata. The sequence goes on from BMAO01025736.1 coordinate 19,266, forward strand.
GATAAATTTAATATAGTTCGAAATTCCTTTTTATATCCGAGTACAGCTTAAGAATTTACGAATATATGAAGAATAATGACATATATTTCTACAGATTATAGATTTTAATAAAAAAAAGTAGTGCTCAGGTATATATGCTGATACTGTTTTTAAAAAGAAATTTGCTCATTTATATTTATTTCATGTTTAAAATTTCGTACAGAAAAAGAAACTATTCCGGAAGTCTTTAAAATAGATTAGAGCTCTTTTAATTTAATATTAATTTGAATTCCCCACTGTAATGTAGTACATTTTACATTGTAATATATACATCATTCACAACATAATGTACTGTTCTTAAAAGTAATTTTCATATTGTACTTCAGTTGGATTAAAAATGGTATTTTTGATTATAAAAGAAACTTCGTAACAACCATGGCGATAAAAAAAATAAGAGCAATAATATTTTTCACTAAAATTTGGAGAATTAATAAGTCTGAATACTTCCTCTTCTCTGAAACCGAATCCGAGACTAATTAATCAGACATTAAAAATAAATATTTGCATGATGCAAATATTCTTCTACAAAATATTGTTAATCAAACCTGAAACCAATTTCATAATTTGAAATTTTCGTATAAAAATTTAAAATTATTAAAAATATCACTATAAACTTATTTATATATTAGTTGTGGGAAATAGAAAATAGTAAAAATAAAGAAAGATAAAACATTAAATTAGAAAAATTAAATTATAAAGACAATTCAATAATTAATTTGTTTTACTTTGCACAATTTTTTGATACGGAAGACAATTAAAAAATACTACATGATTTTTACTAAATTATGATTGGGTACATAACTGTTGATATTTTACAGGTGATTAAATCATTTTAGATCGATGCACGAACGCTATCATCATACTGCGCCATTCAGATCAGTTCTTAAATTAAGACATGTTCTGATTGATACCTTGATAAAACAATTATCTAACCAAATTATAGATTCTGAGTATTTATTACATTTTAAACAAATAATTAACCTATAGTCTTATAGAATATTCATTATAACCTGTAATTTTCCATTGATTAAGTTAGTTCACTAAAATTAGATAAATTACCAAAAATTTTGCAGATTACTGAATTTTTCTTTGTACACTAGCCTCCAAAACTTAAGGAACAACATGATTTTCGAAGCTCACTATAAAAAAGTTAGACTAACAATAAAATTTATAGTTTATATAAATTGTAAAAACGAATTATTATACAAATTTATGCAAAAACAATAGCTGCCACTTTTTTAAATAGGAAAGAACAGATATATGAGTGAGAGAAAAATCTGCATTTCTCAGGCTTTTGAAATTAAGCGTGTAACTTTTGTTGATTTACAACTTTTGTTAGCAAATTTGTTGACAATCGGCAGTGGCGTCTCGCAATGTCTGAGAGAAGCGTTTTGCCCCATTCTTCAAGGTGGAGGGCGGTCAGATGGAGATGGAAATGGGTTATCACAGGGTGATGCTGCTAGGCATGTTAATGTGTCTCGAAGTGTAATCCACCGTCTCTGGAATCAATATCAAACCGAAGCATCTGTGTCCAGAAGACATGTTCCAGGCCGACCACGAGCTACAACACCTGCAGGAGACCATTTTATCTCTCTTTCGGCCTGAAGGAGAAGAAAGATTTCTGTGCCGAAACTCTGTAGCATCAGGGAGAAAAAAATCCGCTAGTACGGTGCAAAGGCGTCTTCACAATTCTGGTCTCTATGCAAGGCGACCAGTTGTGTGTGTACCCCTCAACAGACGACAGAGAAGGGCCCGCTTTTCTTGGGAAAGAGAACACGTTTCCTGGACCAGACAGCAATGGGCTTCTGTACTCTTTACAGACGAGTCCAGATTAACACTGGAGAGTGGTTCAGGAATTATATGGAGGGAACGAAGCATCAAATATCAGCAATCCAACACTGTTGAAAGACACAGTTACCGAGGTGGTGGAATAATGGTTTGGGCAGGGATCTCTTTCGGTGGTCATACTGACCTGCATATGTTCCAGGGAGGACCTCTGACTGATGTGAGATATCGGGGTGTGATCCTTGATCCATATGTCCACCCGTATTTTGGTGCAATTGGCAATGACTTCATTCTGATGGATGATAATGCACGACCTCACCGAGCTGTAATTGTTGATAAATATCTTGAGGGTCTTGGTTTGGAGTGAATGGAATGTCCAGCTCGATCACCAGACAAACCCGATAGAGCACCTTTAGAACTATCTTAGTAGATAGGTTGTTGCTTTAAGTCCTCTTTCAAGGTCTTTAGGCGAGCTGGAACTAAGCTTATTCCGTGTCTGGTCTTCGCTTCCCGTTTCGGTAACCGACAGCTTAACTGACAGGATGGAAGTTCGATGCCGCCAATGCATTCAAGCTAAGGGTGACCATATCCCTTGATAAAACCCATTTTTGTTATGTTTCTTTGACATTTTACCACATAAATCTGTGATAATTATTGTTTCCCAAGAATGGACTTTTCCAGCAAGATTGCCCTTTTTTGTTGTAAATCATTTTTTTAATTTGTGTTATATAAACGTCTACCTTGCAGTCAATACATAACTGTTTTGTGCACATGTCAGCCAAATTTGTTGTTTCTACATTCATTCATTTGCAAATAAGGTGCAAAAACCCGGTTGCTTCTTAACTTTTGGAAGTCAGTGTATACTACAGGAATTGTTCAGTGCCAGCAAACAAATTAATCATTTAATATATATTTAAATACAGTATAACGCTGATTACCGTATTTATTGAGCTTATTTGGCTTCAATTAATTTATTTATTGAATGATTATCTTATAAACTTACAGTCTTTTACTAATATAACCTTTATGTATAATTTTAACATGCAAGCTGCGGAGATGTCTAAGAACAAGAATTTGACAATCATGAGTCCGTCCTGGGTTCCTGAGGCTTCTAAAAAAGCTGATGAAGTTCATTTTAGACTTTTTATAGGGCTTGACTGTCTGAGATGCCACCTCTACAGATCTGCCATCGCCGACTCACCGGACTGTGCTTTGTGCGACTCTGGTCAGCCTATGACCGTAGAACATTTGGACGTGTGCCATGCGATAAAAAGTCTTAATTCCACTGTCGAAAAACATTGGTGAGTACGTGTACTAATGGCATAGTGTAGTGCGAGGTATTTGTAAAATAAAAATACTAATAAATATTTTCAAACAAAATTCTTCTACATATTATGTTTTTCTATAAGAAATTATTTATGAAAATAAGGATATAGTATTCAACTGTTTATTCAGAAACAAGCATCGCTTCAAATTTTCTACAAGTAATGAAAGCATTTTAGGCAAATTTTCAAATATATCATCGGATTGTAATTAGTGAAATTAATTTGCTACCTTCTTTTTTCCGTTTGAGATCACACGTATGCTGCTTAACAATGAAACTCTCTCACGAATTCCCATTTGTCTACACGATTTTTCACAATTTAATCTCTCCAAATGATTAAAAAAATAACAAAAATTCCTTGTTTTCTTACGTCCCTAGAGACCCAAAGTAGTTGTCTAACATTTCATCAGAACTCTTCCCTAACCAAACCACAAAAATCCTTCATTTTTGTCCCTGTAGGTAATTCGACAGTCAATTTCTTTTTTGTCTTCTCAACAATGTTCAAGTCTGAAATGGGGAAGAAAAGAAATAAAATCTGACTAAACTGAAGCAGAGTATTGAAACACACTCCACAAAATAAAAATTTCTCCGCGGCACCGCAAATCGTGACACAAAGACCTCTTTTTTTATCCAAAACTCTCAACACTTCTGTAATCACTGTAAAGTGACGTCTGATTTAGGAAAAATATCTCAAGAGTGAATGTTATGGACGGATGAAAAGAAAGAAAAAATCTTGTCTACAAAGAAAAAAATAGACAAAGTCTAAGGACATTTCACCAGGATACATTATACCAGGACATTTTCGTCTCAAAAGAAAAAAAAAAGAAAAGACAAAAAGAAATGGAAGACATTTTACACTCATGAAATTTTAAAATCGTGTTTCTAAAAATATTATTTAAAATCTTATGTTTTGAAGACAAAACATTTGGAATCAATCTATGCAGATATGGAAAAAATACATTGTTTTTACATTGAAGTTAGTTACTAATAAACATTAAACACTTTACGAATAATGAAAGAATAATTTGATGAATTTTATAATATATTGCGTATTTATACATGTATTAGTATTACGTCAAAAAATATAGTTTTTTATATAGACTAAGATAAAAGATAGTATCAAGTAAATATATAAGTAAATAATTAGGGATAAAATTGGGTTCCATTTTAAATTTTTTCGTCACTGCAATCTGTTTATTAGTAAAAACTACGCATTACTGAAGTACTTATATTTAGTCATTATAAAATATCTTTTATGATAAAGACAAATAATAATATAATTTTTTGTAAAAACGTGAATAGTAGTTAAAATGTTTTGAAAAAATAAATTGAGGACTGTATTTTGATCTCTTATGTGAGGTGAAAACCTACTAATAAATACTTTTTTCCAAAATGATATTGCTTTTCTGTAGATATTTTAGTAAATATAAAAGTTACAGTTTTATTAATTTCTTTATTGACGTTATATATCTAATGAACAATAATATTTTTCTTAGACCATTTGTTGTCTTTTTAGGATAAACCTTTGTGAAAGTCAATTCAAAATAGATATATTAAAAGGTTTGCTTTTTCAGTTTAATAATAATTTGCAATAACAATTACGTCTTTATTATTTTTTTCTCTGGAAAGGTTTTAAGTAATTGTTTACAAAATATTGAATATTATAGTGATACGTTATTAACTATAGACAGTTTAGAATGCGTTCATATTTCAAATTAGCATTACCCATTAGTACTTTTCAGTTTCTAAATTTTTAATCTAATTTTTTACTTGCGCTTTTTTTACCTTAAATTTAATTTTACTTTTTACCTCAAATTTTTCTTAGTTTTTTAAAAATTATAATTATTTTTTGGTTGCTAAAAAACGTACTAACGATGAAACTAATTATGGAATTATTTATTCATTATTTATTGAATATGAATTTCTTAAACTCTTAAAGACCTTTGAATGAAATAAGTTATACAGTTAGAATACATAAAGCTGCAAGTATTAAAAAAATAAGTAAAAAAAAATTAAGAACTTTTTCATAAAAAATAAACCAACCATTTTTAATATTGTACTCCCAGAAATGGTGTTTTAATCAAAAAGGCAGACATGCTGAGAAAGATAATTTTTAGAAATAACATTTTATGGAAATCATAAACTATATATATGCATAAATATATATATATGCATATTTTTATTTTTATTTTTCTGGTAAACAAAACATCTTTTGCTTTTATATATATATATATGTATATATATATATATAGAATTTTGATTAACCTTTAGAAATAAAACTCTTTCTTTTTGTACTTGTCTGCTGTAACTGTTATCAAATCCTAATAATAGAGAATATTTTTTCACACAAAAAAAGAGTTTATTATTTTTCCTCAGAATGAAAACTGCATAAGTGCGACCTAAATATGGAACTTAAATATAATCAATCAATACTTTCTTTCTCGTAACCAAAAGAAGGAAAGTATATTTTATATAATGATATTAATGATAATATTTTATGTAAATTCCTGTTTTCTTAAATATGGATGTAATTATGAATAATAATATGAAAATAATACTAATGATTGATTAATATTTCATCAATCAGATTCATATTTTCTTTCTGTTTCACTTTACTGATATTTTTTTAATGTTATATAGTAGTAGACCCAAATTTTTTTCACACGTTTGATACGTACCTCAGAAAACCATGCAAAAAATTGATATAAAGATATATGCAAATTATAGCAAAATTGGGGATACGTTACATATATTTTTAAAACCCCATGTAAGATGAAAAATGTCTAAGCATTTTCCCATAAGACCGTGAAAAAAAAGGTAAAAATAAATCTGTTTTATATATTTTTAAAAAGAAAAAAGAAACAATTCCTTTCTATTGCAAAAAAAAATTAAATAAATAAAATTAGTGCACATTCACATTATAGAAATAGTATTAGATAAATATTTCATCTTTATGCTCACCTATTTTATAGTTTCATATATATAAAATAAATTGAATGAGAAAAGTATATAAATATATGTTTCGTGAAAATAAAAAAAAATATATTATCTCTCCATTGTAGTTATGCTAATGAAATGCATACAATTGATGTACTTAAGCAAAATAAAAATATAATGACAAGGCTTTAATTGAACTATGAAATTCAAATGAACAAAGCAATTTTATCATTTTAAAGCTCTAAGAATTCCTACTATTATGTGCAGACCAAAAAATGTTTATTTCAAATTTTAACTTTGAATGGAATTTTAATTTAAAAATAATTCACTGTCCTCTTTGAACATTGCAGAAATTTTGTGAGTTTCATAGTTTTCATCTTCTGTATTGTTAGTCTTTTAGAATTCAAAAAATGCTTTCATTTTAAGGTATCCAAATGGCTCCGACAAATTTTTTTTTAAAAACTGGAGATATGTGAATTTTTTGTTGTTTTTAGATTTTTTTAGTACATTTAAAGAAAAATATGCTAAAATTAAGAAGAGAAAAATAAATAATTATAAGTAAAATGGAAAAAATGAGTAAAAATTGACAAAAAATAACATAAACGCGGTCCATTCTGTACCAAAAGTTTATGAACAAATTTTCAATTTTTCAATTCTGATGTGTCGCTATGTTATTCATTGTCGAAATGACTTTCAGGATAAGAGATATTTTAATTTTTACAAAAACTAGAGCACTGTTTCTCAATTACTATATGAAATTGCTTAAAAAGACAGTGATTATATTCCCATAAGAGACTGTAAAATTTGTAATAAAAGAGTGATTGATAAATCTGAAGGTTAAAACACTTCTACTATTATACAGAACTTACACAAAGAATTTCAGTTATTTATTTTCAAAACTTATTTAGCAATCGCTGACCCCGTTTGATTATTTTCAAAAAATCACATTTCGAGTAAAACGCGTTTTAAAATATGACATCTTGCTTAAACTAAGCGCATCTGCCTTTACAAAAACACTTGTAGTTTTTGTTCTAGTGAACGAAAAATAATAAACGCGGTATTTTTATAAAGCTAATAAGATGGGCGATAAAATAAAATCATAAAAAAATTTGTCAATTTTTGGCAAAATTCACAATTTTAGGGTAGTCGGATACCTTAAATTATATAATTTTTTTTTAAAAAATAAAAACAAAATGTTTTAAATAAATAAAAAAAATTAACTAGTTCTTTGTTTTCTTTTATAATACTCCTGTAAAAATTCACTAAAAGCAAATTTTTTTCAGCATAAGCTGTTATTTAGGTCATTTAAATTTGGCTGCTCCAATTGTAAAAATAAATTTAATATAATTAATTACAGGATATAAAAATAGTTCTTAAATTGCTAAAAATCTAGTTTAGGTGACTGCCTACCTTCGGACACAATTTTTTTTATAAAAACATCTTTTTGAAAGAAATTGAGCGTTTTTAGGTAGAAAAATATGTAAATACATAAAACAAATATATATATTTTACTGTTAGAAAAATTGTTTGTTTTCAAGGAAATTTGACCAAATTTGTACTAAAATGGGTAACATTGTATAAAAAATTCTAATGCAATTATCTTAATTTGCTTTATACACAACATACATACTTTTGTGCTCTTTAAAATGGACCAAAATCTAAAACAAATATTAAAATACAAAAAATTACAGACCATTATACATTATAATATGAAGCTTTTGGTATTTTTAAAGCTTTTTCTTTATTAAAACTACCCTAAATGTGAAAAACTATTTAACCTACAACAAAACTCATGGTCCACTTTATGAAAAATAGTATAAAAAACATTCCCACAAAATTTTAAAGCATTCTCTTGTCTGGTTCTTAAAATATCATGTTTCTGGTAAAGAGTTTCTTTCGAAAACATAATTTTGAGAAAAACTCATTTAAAGTTTTATATTAGGGTATATAAAAAGGTATATATACTTTACAAAATTACCTGAAATTCACCATGATGATATGTTACACCTTCCTTTTCAATTTTGTAAAGGGTAATGAATGCATCGTTAATCCGTCGATAGTCATACAATTTTAATATGCGCGTATCTTATAGCTACACACATTAAACCCCAGCTTCTTTATCACTTTCAATAAGCCACTAGAACCTTCATTAAATTGTAGAACCGCTATATATGCCCTTATTGTA